>PVJH01010232.1:0-74737 GCA_004026705.1 Nesogale talazaci | reverse complement strand
CCTCCTGTATGGTTATATGGCTTTCATTCATTAAGCTAGGGAAGTTTTCCTCTATGCATTCCCTCACTATTTTGGATGTTGGTTTTCTTGATGCCTCATCCTCCGGCAGACTGATAATCCTAATGTTGTTTCTTTTCATAGTATCAGCCAGGCATCTAATATTTTCTTCTGCTTCTCTCATAGACTTGTTAGATTTTTTTCCTCCCACTTATTAGTTTCTACTTGTGAGTCCTCTAGCTCACTTGCCCTGTTTTCTGCCTCCTCCATTCTCTGGCTGAAATCTGAGAGCTTACTATTAGTATTTGTTAACTCACTCTTTAGTTCTTGGATTTCCGTTTGGTGCATGGGCTTTATCTCCTGTATAAATTCTTCTTTCTTCTTTAATGCGTTGCTCAAGAGTTGCATACGTATTAGTAACATCTTGAAGATTTCTTTCTGTGGTTGATCGATCTCCGCATTTTCTATGACTGCTGTTAGGTCCAGCTGATCTTCTTGCATTGGATCCAGTTTCTCTTTTCTTGATACTGTGGAAGCTGCAGCTGTTTTTTGTTTGATTTATTCGTATTAGGTGGCATTTTCCTTGGTGTTTTGTGGCCCTGGGGTATCTCTTTAGGAGGCTGGTCTTATATTATAGCTTCCCTCAGGAACTGTTTGCAGCTAGGCCTTGCAGATCTGATGGAGTGTGTTGGCTGAGCAGGGGAGTGGGTTTAGGGCATAGAGTGGGAGTTGGGTGGTCTGTTCCTGGCTAGGGGCGCTTGCCACAGATAGGTGGGAAAAAATCCTCTTGCACTCTGGGGTGGGGAGGACCGGCTGGCTGTTTACCCAAGAGACAATGTAAAGTGGACCTCTCTTTTGCGGGTCTTGGGGCGGGCGCCCTGAACTGGCAGCATCTGTGAGGAGTGCCGGGGACTATGGTGAGTGCGAGTGTTCCTTTAGCTCCTGTTAGGAAGTGTGGCCCAGGTGGGCAGGCTTGGGTTTAGGGGATGGCTTGATCTTATCCTGGGCAGTGGTGGCACCCTTAAGGTGTGCCTGGGCACAGGCCTCCGGGGTGGGGGAGGGGCTGGCCCACCGTTGTGCTGGGGACACAGGAGTCCCTGGGGCTGGGGAGCGAGAGGTGTGGGTCTGCGTGGAGTATCCCCTGGGTCCGCCTGGGCATCTTGGGGTGGGGAGGATTGGTCAGCGATTGCGCGCAGGCTCTGATTAACTGCGGGTCCCTGATCTCAGTGTTGCAGAGTGGCACCCTGGGTCCCGCCAGCACAAAGAACCCTCAGCGTTTGTGCAGGAGGCTTCTGTGCCCACGTCAGTGGGGAGCGCGGGCGTGCGGGTCGCGCCTGCTCCTGGTTCAGAGGAGGGCTCTGAGCTTTCCTGGAGTCAAAAAACCCAATTTGAGAGCCCCACCCTTCCCCGTGTCACCCCCACTCACCGATCTCCAGGAGCTCCGGGCGTGGCCTTCCTATCTGGCGGCCATCTTCCCAGAGTCCGATCTCAATATTCATTATTTTTAGAAATAAAGTTAGATAATGCTGTATACGTTTCCAAAGGTAATAATATATAATCAACTTCCACTTGGAGGAGTTTTGGGAATAGCCTCTGAGATCTGTTCCACTTGAACTCTTTATATGAATATGCCAACACTCTTCAAATCATAATATTCTGTTTTGATAAGAGCAATTAGATATGGCCATTACTTATATCAACATCGAAACCTCATACAAGCAGAAAATAAATAACTAAGGTATTTTCAATTGAATTGAATATATCAGTCATGCTTAATTTAATTAAGTGAAAGAAAAGTTTATCAAATACATTGTAAAGAAAAGTGAGAAGACCTGATTATGAATTATAATAACTGCTTAAAGATATTATTTTCTTGACATATATGTACAATAATCAATAATCCTGACATTTTAAATAGTTCTAGCATTATGATAGATTTGTGTATTTTTTGTTGATATGTTTCAAACACCTTGGGTCCCTACCCAGAAACTCCCTCAATGCAAGAACGCTTTGTTCTATTAATCTGGAATTCCATGATGCTTACTGGCCTAATACAATCACTGAATGCCAATTCTTAACACGGCTACCCATAGTTTGTTATGATCCACACAATCAAATTCATTACATAATTAATAAACTACAATCTAGCATCTTTATGGTCTTTTCTGTTTTCAGTGAAGGCTAATCTGATATCAGCAATTACATCTCTTTTTCCATGTTCTCTTCTGAATCTGTCCTGAACCTCTAGCAGCAACTCTATCAATTTTGCAGCAACAGTTAATGGATGCATTCTGCAAAATTTAAGTTGCATATGCTATCAATAATATTGTTCCATAGTTTGAGAATTCTCTTGAGTCATTATTTGTAGTAGTTACAAGTAGGGTTCTCATGTACATAGTTTTCCAACTATCTATATGCTAAAAAAGTGACAGAAAAATGATTCAAATGCTTCATCAGCTGGCTGAACCATTTCATTTCATATTCCAGTAATTACTTAAATTTTGTTTTGGCTCATACTTTCAGTACAGTTTGAACTTCTTTCTTCATAGAACTTCTTTCTTCTTTCTTTTTGAAATGGTGGAATGTTGACTACTTGCTTTTGGTATAGTGGCACCTTGTGTTTTTTCATCTTACTTTAATACTTTCCTGCAATAATTTGCATATAGAATTTCTCAATATTGTAACTGGAAGAATGAATATTTTTATTCAGTTTAAGATATATTGATTGTGTTCTTCATTCTTGGTTTCCTAATTCTAGGTCTTTACATATTTCATTATAGTATTTTAGTTCAACTTAATGAGTTGCCCTTTAAAATTTCATTTTCAACTCAATTTCATTATTTCCTCCACATGCCTTAGGAACACTGACTAAAACAAGGTTGAATCTCTTCTGACCACCACTTCTATCTTTTCTTTATTTCAGGTCTTTTTCATGACATTTTGTTTTAAATATGATGTTCTTAATTCACTCTCACAGCTCGAAAGATCTGTGCAAAAAGATTAGTGCAAAAAGTCTGTCCTTGAGATGTACTCAGAATGCAGTGGGTATGGCTGGAGCACGGCCAGAACTTGGATATAAATCTAAACTTCAAGGATACACAGTTGAGATCAATAATAATCTGCATGCAGATGTTCACTGATAACAAGAAGACAGCCTTGAAAAACAATGTTATACTGGAGTTTGTTCATTTTCTGTTATTTGTTTTGTAGATTCTATTTTTTCAGCACCAAATAGCCTGTTTTTTTAGATAGCATTGTTCCAAGAATGCTACTTTTCAAAATAAAAAGAAATTCAAAGTAAATGCAATCAATCATGGATCCATAAGTTTGAGTATGAATAAAAAGAAAGGGCATAGCCCAGTTCTTTGCTACATGTCTGAGTGAGCTGTATCCCTCTGCTTCCTACAGCTTCATTCTGTGTGCTTCTCGTTCCTCTGTGTCCCCGCTGCTTTAGAATGTCAAATATGTAACATTATGATAAATGGAGAAAGTTTTAATGTGGTCAAGGGATTTGTTTGATTGTATTCACTCTCAATGTTCATGAAAGCATCAGTGAAGAGATTAGAAGACATATTGTAGTAGTAAACTTGCTGTACAAGACCTCATTCAAGTACTTTAAGGGTCAAGGTGCTCCTGTGTTTCCTCTGCATCTCTGCTCATTTATAACAACAGGTAGGATGTACCTAAGATAATATTTTGGCTTTCTTGGATTCGTTATGATTTTCTTCTTCTTTAATCTGAACTTGCATAAAAACAATTGTCTGTTCCACAGTCAGTCATGGGCTGGTTTTAGCCACTAACATTGAACTTCTCTAGAAACTCTTCCATACAGATATTTTCAATTGATTTCTGCAGATTCCCTCTGTAGAAGTCCGTGTGCACAGTCAGCTTGTATACAGCCAAAAGAGATATTTACCATGAGAAAGTCATTGGTCTTGCAATATGATCTTCAGCTTATTTTTTCTATCACCAATTCTGAATTTTGTATTGGCATACTAAACGCTATACATTTTGCCATTCAAAATGGACAACATCAGTCCATTTGAGCTAATTATTATCTACAGTATTGATCTTTATAAGGGCCACTTCCTTTTATGCAACTTACAGTTTTCATGCATTCATACTTTGTACATTCCAAATTCCAATTATTAGTAAAGTTTTGCATTTGATTCTTCCAATTTTGAGTTGTGCTCTATCAGCAAATGAATATTCTGATGTCTTTGCTCTTATGGGATTTAACCCATTCATGACACTATGGAGAATCAGCACAACTTTGAGAAATCAGCTCCCTTTCAGTTACTTACATTTTGCTATTATTTTCAGACACTGATTTTCCAGTATATCTGAGAATTGGGCTGCTGATTTCCCTTTCTAATATGATTTTTGACTCAATGGGGTCCAAGCTTGGGCATTATCTATGGAAATGTACCACTTGTAGTCATTAAGCCTTTAGTATCTGACCATGTTTCAATGCTATGCATAATGTTTCAGTGACTACTTCTTTTGAAGTAGGAATCCTAGTCCTTTTTTTAATCTGCTCTGAGTCTGAGAGCTCTTCTGAAATTTGTTCACTCTCTGTGACCCTACTGACATATGAAATATGGAGGACATAATTTCTAGCATCATAGCAGCACACAAATCACCACATTATGACAAAATAATGCACAAAATGATAGACTAAATTCAATAAGTGAGTAAAAGTTCTATTTCTGATAAATTATGAATTTTAATTTGTTTCCTCGTATTTATTGATAGGTTAATAAAAATGTAGTCTTTTATTAACTTTTTCTTCCTAACCCTAATATTAACCCTAACCCTAAACCTAATTAGTTTATTTGAAAAGATATAATACCCTCATTCATATTTTACAAAATGGCAAAAATGATACAATTGCAACTTTAGGCTCACTGGCAAATGTTTTCCTTTCTGATTTTTATGAACTTTTAAAAAATTTTTCAAAATTTTTCTGAAGTTTAATATAAAATTTAAAAATATAAGATTAAATATGTAATTTTGATATTTTAAATCACAGATATTTTTTCAAAAGAAAGTACATTTTATTGTATTAGAAATAATAAGCATTTTGAGAAATTTTCTAAAAGTTTTATGCATGATAATTGAAATAATGTTGCAAATTAAAGAGCAACATAATTTATAAAAATATAGATGTATAGAAACATAAATATTAATAATCCAGAAGCATGTATTTCATTTATTGCACATGAAAATATAACTTTTTCACTATTACTACTATTAGCTTGAAAAACTTTAATACATGTTTGCTTTAATGTACTTAAATTTAGAAGCTGTGGCAGTCATGTGCTTATGTTAATTTTATGATTGAAATGTAGGGGTGGAGTCTAGCCTGTTAATCTGGAAATAGCCATTTAGCATCCAATGAGGCCTCTATGTGGGCATGGCTTTCTCCTGAGACTTCTGGGAAATCTCGCGATATTTCCCTTGTGAAGATGAGAAGCTATCTTCCCCAGTTGTTGGGAATTAGTGTCAGAGATGATTAATCACAGACAAGACAAGCTGGCAGCGTTTGAGAAGCTGGAGGAACCGGCGGAGAGACCACACAGCTTAGCCCTGATGGAACCAGACCTCTGAAGCTGGGGAGACCACATGGAGACCTCTGCCAGCGATGAGTTGTTTCTGCTGTTGATGGACACTGAACCCTGGAGGCGAGGTGCCCTGCCAGCACCGGGATTCTGCACCCACTGACCTGTGACTTCGTGAGTTGGAAGAAGACTTTATAGACTGATTTCTGGCATATGGGTTAATATCGGACTTGTGACTTTGAACTGGACTTGGCTGGGATGCTTTCTCCATGTCCCATTTCTTTTGTATATAAACCCTTTCCTTACATCGATATCCGTGTCTTTGAAATTTGTTCCTCTAGTCTACCCGGACTGACACAGAAGCAATTTAAAATTTAAATACTAAGTAGGAGATTAATAGAGTCTATTTTGACAACATTGCTAATGATTTTTATTTTTTTTTATGATTGCACATCTTTTTCTTTTAAATTATATCCATGGCCATTATATTTCCATAATTTATGTTAACATATAATGAATTTAGTTTTAATGTATTATATAATAACATAAATATTTCCATGTTTTTGACCCCTAGTATAATCTAAATGCATCATTGTTGAACGCAAAGCAAAATTTTTCATTAAAAAACTATCATACATTAAAAATAAGGAGATGCATTGAATAGGATACCAATATTTTTTATAATCCACAAGGTAAAAATCCAAAGGGTAAAATCTGGAAATTCTTTAATCCATTTAAAATGGAGTGTAACTTATATGACCTTGTGACCCAAAGTATAATTTCTCTGTGTCATACAATTACCTATATTTCACTCACATTTTGGCTTAAATAAGACCTTGTTTTTCATGACTAGAGACAGAAAGGATTTGAGAACTGATTGCAAATCCTTCAGTATTCGCATTAGATGGAAATGGGTAAATGTTTAGCGTTCATTTGAAAAACAACAGTGAAATAGCTCTTTCTAATAATGTAGATTTGGACCAGCCCTCTGGGGTATTTATATTGGAAGAAGAAATTAGCAGGCTGATTCACAGATGCACTGAAATATCAGTGTCTGGATGTGATAGCAATGAAAACACAGAGGCATATGGAAGAAGTATGTTAATAAACTATTATGCCTTGGCACAAAGTATGTAAATCTTTGTGTCACATATTAATGTTCATCATAGTCTATGGACTGTACAGATGATTCAACAATTAGCTCTAAAGAGTGAGCTTTCTTGTATATACCATACCTTTTCTCTGTCAAGAGTATATAATCAGTAGAATAATGGATAGAATAGCTCTGGAGATACAAGTAGAGGATATCTCTCTTAGACTATATTATCATATGACCTTGTGAACCAATTCCAACACCAAATGTCTTAGACTGGTTTTGCTAAAGAAGGTAAATCACTTGTGTTAATAAATATGTATATAAAAAGGAGGCTTTCTAGTTCCATAAAGAGCTATAGTCTCAGAAACTCAAAGGAGATTATATATATATATATAGTGTATATGTATATATGGTGTGTGTGTATATATATAAAGGATATTCTATATCTATATCTATCTATCTATTCACAAAGGTTTAGAAGCATGCAAGTCTAAATCCAGGTAGGGTTAAGCCGATAGTCTGAATATTAAGCTGACGACTTCTCTGGACTCATGTAGCTATGGTAGTTGAAAACGCCAAGTTTAAGAGAAAGAATACAGGCTTGCTACAAAAGTAGATGTACACAAAGTCAGCAGGTCAGACTTGTGGCAGAGAGCCTACTTACTGACTGTTCATAACAGATGCATTGTAGAGCTGATTGAATTGCTTCCTGGTCTAGCCATCTTTGCACAAAGCCATAGTCTGGAGAATCTGAGTTTTCCTACAAAATCACTGATCTCTTTAGATTAGCTGGGAAATCTGTATGGCAAGCAAGATCCATAATATTATTTTATGACTCCAGGCAACTTGTTCAGTTACTTACTGTAAGGTGATATGTGTTCTTGGTGTTTGGCATAAGTGAAAAGACTCATCAGGACTTTGTCCAAAGGAATGCCACACTGTCCTATTTTGTGCCATCTTTACCACTGTTGTTGCACTGGAATTCACTCTGCGGGGAACTGGGTCATTTTATATGATTAACAATCTTCCCCTTTTTCACCGACTTTAACAAACACATCATTTTCTAGAGACTGAAGTCCAATAAAATTTTATTATATTCTTCCATACAGATTTATTGATATTATGGAATTTAGGGAAATTTCATTGTTGTTTTTCTTTTGGGGGGGGGGCATCACTGCCCTCTGGTGGTGGGAGTAGGAGGCCCAGCCTTGCTTCCAGAGAGCTGCTGCTGGATTTGAACCTCCAACCCAGTGGGCCGCAGTCCCGCACACAACCTCTGTGCCACCAGAGCTCAGCCCTCATTGTTCTTTTTCAACACAATTCAAATGCACTGATTATTCTGTGGTCTTCAATATTCATTGTGCAACTTATTTTTGGGGGGGGGGGGTGGATCACTGCCTCTGGTGGTCGTGGGCGCTACCCAGTGCTGCTCCTGAGAGCAGCTGCTGGATTTTAACCGCCAAGCGCAGGGATCGCACTCGCACTCAACCACTTCCGCCACTGGGAGTCAGCCCTCACTGTGCAACTTTTATACATATATGAGACAATTGAAAATATTATGTGGCTTAAATCAGACATGTCTTCATCCTCAAATGGACATCCTTGATCTTCTAAACTTTAAAGACATTTCATGCAGCAGAGTTGCCTTATGCAATATGTTGTTTGAGATCTTGATTGCTGCGATCATGAGCGTCTATTGTGGATCCAAATAAAATACAATCTGTGACAACTTCCACTTTTATTTTTTCAGTTAGTTATGAATTATTGCCCATTATGAGAAGGGGAAGTTATTTCCGCTAACTCCATATTTGCTTAAGCTACAGGTATATTCCACTACCCACCACCCAAAACTACCATCTGCTTGCAATGTCTTTCTTCTGTGTCCACTTTCCCATTCTCTAGTGGCAGCTATTAGCTGTCATTGTATTGGTTCTGACCCATAGTGACCCTATTCACAGCACATGAAACACTGACATGTCCTTTATCATACTTAAATTTGTTCCTATGCCTGAGTCCATTGTCAGCCATTGTGCTGACCTATCTTGTAGAGCACCTTCCTCTTTCCCACTGTCCCTCTGCTTTACTAAACATGATGTCCTTTTCTAAGGACTGGTCTCTCCTGATCATATTTCCTGAGTCAGAAGTCTAAGTCCTTGCCTCTAAAGAGCAATCTGGTCAGTCTGGGTAGACTAGAGAAACAAACCCATAGAAACTCTTATGTGTAAAAGAAAGGGCTTTTTTTTAAATAAAAAAGCTATTGAACATTGAGAAAATATTCCAGTCCAGTCCAAGGTCATAAGTCCCATATTAACCCTTATGTTCAATACCAATCTATAAAGCCCTTGTCAGATGCACAAAACACATGCAATGATGCCAAATATAGAATGATCACAAGTCAGTGGGGAGAAAGTCTCTGGATCCAGTGGCATTGGAAGCATCTCAGGTTGGCAGTATCCATGTGGTTTCCCTACTTCCAGGTTTCTTACTATATCAGGGTAGGTCCATGTGACTTGTCCCAGGGATATCTTGCAGGGAGCCAGCCCTGTAAGTTGAATCTCTCAGGAAATGAACATCTCCAAGGAAGTAAACCAAGAGACATAGTGTCTACTGCCTTTAAGAAGAAATTGTCACATTTCCCAGAATACTCAGGAGAAAGCCATGCTCATACAGAGGTCTCATTGACTATCTCCATATTGACAGGCTAGACACCACCCCTACACTCCTAATCCTCAAATTGACACCAGAATAGGTGATGCCATGCTAACTCAAATCAGGTATACTGTTACAGTATAAATCACGGGAACCTTTTGTAAACTAACACTGGCTATTTATGTGCGTTATTTGGCAAATGTATTTTTTGAAAGTTTCAAAAACCTCTGTTGATAAAAAATACAAACCCTAAGTAAAGAATTACTATAAGTAGTATTAAGAAGAAAGAACACAAGTTAAGCAAAATAAGAACCGCAAGTATAAAATAAATTACAGAAAATTCAGTAGGAGTCATAGACTCGCCACACTCTGAGATTAGCTGTGCACCTTAGGTGCCATTTCTTCTGAACACTGGGGAACTTTAAATTGATTTTGAATCCTGTCAGGGTTGGAAGCTATCTTCCTAAGATTTATGATTTGATAGCACATAGAATCATAAAAGGACTATGAACCACACCCTTCACTATCACTAGTGAGTCCTACAGGTGGTGTCTCTTCCAACATACATATTATTTTGGAGTTTTCCTAAATAGGCATTGAGAGTCTAGTTTTTGTTCACAAAAAGCTTCTCTCACTTGTACAATGCACTCTTTTGAATAGTGAATGAAAGATTGACATTTTAGTATAGTACTGTCATGTCATTCAAGTACTTCTTGGTTTTGTGTGTTTCCTTGTTTTATTGAGCTCTGTTCATAACAGAATTTTATTTTCCTGCCTTTCCCTGTGTCTCACTGAAATGAGTTTATAATTTGTGTTTTAATAACTCCTTAAAGTTGAACCTCAAAAGTTTAAATCCCTAGGGAGCAAATTTGAAGTCTTTGTTGTTATTGCTGTTTCCCATAGTGCAGACTAATTGGAGGGGTAAATTCTTTGGGTGCCCCATCGACAGTGTTACATTATCTCACTTCGTCAATCTGGGCAGTGCTTCCTTTTATTACTCCAGATGAATAATGATAATGCAACTCATGGCCATTGAGAAAATTTCCACCCACAGTGACCTTCTAAGACGGAACAGAATTGCCATGTGGGTTTCTGACACTTTCAACACTTTAAAGAAGTAGAAAGTCTCATTTTTTTCACACAGTGCTGTTGATTGGTTTGGACAGCTGACCTTTATTGAGCAGATTAACATTTCACCCCTGTGTCAGACACATGTTTGCTCCACATAGCTTTTTGCAAATCATCAAGTCCTGGGATGTTATATTATGAACTGGGACATAGGACAAGATTAGACCAATTGATGGAAATGAACAGCAAAAGCATTCCCCTAGTCTCTGAGCTAAGGAAACAAGTCCAAAGACACAGTTGCTTAAACAGAAGCTGCTTTTTCTATGTCTTAGGATTAGTTTCGTTCCGCAAAAATGGATATTGGATATTTTAAAAACAGAATCAGCAATGTTCCCCTATTAGTACATAACGCCTCCTTAGGAGACACATAGCAAATCTAATATTCTATTTGGAAAATCTTAGTTCAGACTTCAGTTACTTTTCTAGTAATAAAGTTTCCAATTTTGTTAAGTGTGACAAAATAAATTTCTACTTGGGGCACTGCAATATCTAAAGTTGCAGTTATAGTCCTTTTTTTAATTGCAATCTACTGGCAATAAATATTCTTTCTATTTTTAATTTCCCAATTATTTTAAATATTTTAAAGGCCTCTTTCTCCTCTCAATTTTATACTTTCCTCACAAAACTTATTTTTTTTCCTTTGGGGTATGTGTGTGTGTGTGTGTGCATGCATGTGTGTTTGTACAAACACATAAGCGTATCAAAACAATATTAATTCCAAATCTACAGAAAAAACAAACCCACTAGTGAGAGACTTTAAAAGAAGCAAGGAAAATGGTCTCATGTCCAGAAAATTTAAAAAAGTGATATGATATGTACTCTTCCATAAGAGTCATAGTAATCATTTAGTCCAAATGTGGTGGGTATTCTGCCCAAGAGCTGAAATAAGTCACTGAAACCTTCAATACCAACCAGTATGAGAGACCTTACAAAAGAGAAACAGTTACAGCCATCTCTTTCAGGATGAGTTACGTAAACATTTGACTGTGTATAGCAGACTAATTTCTTTCATTTTTCTTTTATAATTTATCATTTTATTGGGCTCTCATACATCACTTTCCATCATACTTAGTTCAATACATAGTTACATACACTGTGATAAGCATTCCCACTTGCCTACCCTCAATGACATTCTCCCAACATCTGACCCCCCACTTGGGCCCTTGATATGGGCCCCCCTTCCTTTCCCCCCTCACCCCCAGTCCTCATTACTCTGCAATGGTTATTGTTTTGTCATATCTTACACTGCCCGACATCTCCCCTGCCCACTCCTCCCTACATCTGCCCTCCAAATAGGTGCGGATCCCCACAACTGGCTTCCTTTCTCCACTCCACCCTCCCTCCACCCATCCAGCACCTTCACTCCCACCACTGACCCCGAGGGGTCCATCCACCCCAAGTTACCTCGTTTCTAGTTCCCACCTCCACCAGTGCACCTCCTCCAGTCCAGCTCGAACTGCAGGGCAGATTTGGGGCTGTGATGGTTGGTGGGAGTAAACCTTCAGGAAATAGAGGAAGGTTTTATGCTTCATTGCTACCTTATTGGCCCATCTCTCCCCTGTGACTCCCCTATAAGGGGGTGTCTAATTGTCCACAAGTGGACTTTGCGTCCCCATCCTGCTCTCCCCCTCATTCTTACTGATTTAACCCTTGTTCTTTGATGTTTGATGTCTGCTCCCTTTGGCCCCTTGTAATCACACAGGTTGGTGCCCTTCTCCTATGTGGGCTTTGCTCTTTCTGCGCTGAATGGCCACTTGTTCACCTTCTACCCTTTAAGATCCCAGCTACTTTATTGTTTAGTGACTGGGTGCCATCAGTTTCCTCAGCTCTGTTTGCCTCTGAACGCTTTCGCCCTCTAGGATCATGGTAGGAGGGTGGGCACTTAATATGTTTTTTGTTCCTTGATGTTTGATACCCTGGTTCTTTCCACACCTCATGTTTGCTGGTGTGTTTCTTCTATGGTAGGCCTTGTTGCACTGTTTCCTCATCCCCAGGCCTTTGAGGCTTCAGGCATTATGCCTTGATAGCCAGGTACCATTAGCCATCTTCACCACTCTTTCTCCTGTCCCCACTTGTCCTCATTGATCATCTCAGGAAAGTGTATAGACAGTAATATTAGTTTTTCCCTGTTTGACGCCTGAGGTCTGATCATTTTGACTCCTCTTCGCCACACTGGCTGATGTGTTTCATCCATGTGGGCGTGGGTACTTCTTGGTTAGTTGGCTGTATATCTTCAGACTTTGAGCTTGCAGGCTATATCTTTTGATATCTGGGTGCCATCCCAATCACTTGCAGAGATCAGAGAAATGCAGATCAAAACAACTATGAAATAGCATCTAACACCCTTGAGGTTAGCCCAAATCAGAAAAATGGAGAGCGACAAATGCTGGAGGGGATGAGGTGAAATAGTAACACTTCTACATTGCTGCTGGTCATGTAGATATGTACAGGCGCTATGGAAAGCAGTCTGGCGATACATAACGAAAATGGAAATTGAACTCCCTTATGACCCAGCTGTCCCTCTACTGGGTATATACCCAGAAGAGGTAAGAAATAAACCATGGCCAGCAGTGTGCACTCCAATATTTATTGCAGCACAGTTCATGATTGCAAAGAGTTGGAAACAATCTAAATTTCCATTGGTAGACGAGGAGATCAGCAAACTCTAGCACATACACACAATGGAGTACTATGCTTCACTCAAAAGTAATGATGAGCACAGGGAACATGTCTTCTCATGGGAAGAGCTGGAGAAAATTATGCTAAGTAAAGTGAGTGAAACACGAAAGGAGAAGTACAGCATGAGCCCACTGAGGTAAGTGTAACCAATATGGTAGGTATAGAAGGGAAGTCCCCTATAACATAACTGTTGGTCAGAAACCCAGGGAAAGTGGAGGAGGTTGAACCTAACCCTAGGATGTACATGTTGGACACAGCACAGCAAGAGAAGGCAAAAGGGGGAGAGAGAAAAGTGAGGCTTGAAAGTAAAAGGTTAATGGAGGGAACAGGGTACTAACTCACCCAGGGGGAGAGTACAGGTCTTGTCTCCACAGAAGCTGAAGAGGATGTGCAGATCCCACCATGCAACACCCAACCGTGGGGACGGAGGTGGAAGGAGATGTGAAAAGAAAGAGCTACACAGCCGGCCATAATCGAAGCCAGACTGGCTCACTCAATGGAAGTCAGTGTGGCAGAGAAAAGGTGGCAGAAAACGACCAGCATGCCACACCCACATGGAGACAGGCAGTGACAAAGGTCATCTTGAGAGACACACAGCAAGGAAGCAAGGCATTCTGAGTCCCCAAAATGGACCAAATCAAGAAGGGAACACTCCTGGGTGGACAGTCTGGAGGAGAGAACAACTGATCTGAGAGTTCCTAACAGCCGTCGGGGGAGAGGGGCATGGACAGACTCAGGGATGGAGGGAACAACCAATGGTCTGCACACGGTGGGGAGATGAAGGGGGGAGGCCCAATCGGGCCAAAGTAAGTGTAATATAACAGAGAGGAAGTTGTGAAACTCAAATGAAGACTAACCACATAAGAGGGATGGGAGAAGGCAGAAGGAAATAGAGGAAGGAACGAGAAGGCAAAGAGCACAAGAAAGGGAAAAAGGTCTAAACACAAGCATCTATGGATGTAATAATAATTATCTATGAAAAGGCAGGAATAAATTCAGGAACATATAGTTATAGGTTTAGTATTAAGGCAGAAGCTGGACTTTGGGCCCCCACATAGTCACTCCCTCAGTGCAAGAATATTTTGTTCTATAAATCTGGCCATGATGCTCACTGGCCCAATATGATCACTGAAGTCAAATAGGTGCATAAGTGAATGTGGTGAAGAAAATGGATGGCACCCAGATATCAAAAGATATACAGTCTGGAGACTAATTTTTAAGTTGATAATTTTGTGTGGTTCAAGGAGAATGTGAATATCCAAATGGCCGTTGTCAGGAAAACAGTTTCCCACCCCTGTTAACATCTGTCTATTCCTTTGTAGTTACCTTCTATTCCAGATGATTTTGAGTCAGCTGCAGACTGTGAACTATTCACCCTTGTGGCAGTCATGTGCTTATGTTAATTTTATGATTGAAAAGTAGGAGTGGAGTCTAGCCTGTTAATCTGTAGATAGCCACTGAGTAGCCAATGAGGCCTCTATGTGGGCATAGCTTTCTCCTGAGACTTCTGGGAAATCTTGCGATATTTCCCTTGTGAAGAAGAGATGTTATCTCCCTCAGTTAGTCTCAGAGATGATAAATCACAGACAAGATGGCAGCCTCCAAGAAGCTGGAGGAGCCAGCGAAGAGACCACACAGCTTTGCCCTGATGGAACCAGACCTCTGAATATGGAGTGGCCACGTGGAGAACTCTGCTAGGGATGAGTTGCTTCTGCTGTTGATGGACCCTGAGCCCTGGAAGCGAGGAGCCATGGGGAGACCCCTGCCAGTGCCGGGATTCTGCACCCACTGACCTGTGACTTCGTGAGTCGGAAGGAGACTTAATAGACTGATTTCGGGCACATGGGTTAATATCGGATTTATGACTTTGCACCGGACTGGGTTGGGATGCTTTCTCAATGTTCTGTTCCTCTTGTATATAAACCTTTTCCATATATCCATATGCGTGTCTATGAAATTTGTTCCTCTAGCCTACCTGGACTAGCACAACCTTCAACTTAACAGTTTTAGAACTATTGTCTCAGTCCGATGTCGTTCACGTCGAAAAGACTACAGTCATTTTCCTATGTCCAATCTTATTAACCTTTCGGTTGGAATATTTTGGTCAAACAGTTTCATCAAGCCAATGAAGTTAAATTGTGGATGTAAATTGAAAACATATTATGGTGATTATTATCATATAGCAATAATCATGCTTCTTAAAGTGAAAAATTGATTAAAAGTAATGCAAAATCAAACAAAAATTAATTTCAAATGCATCAATTTGAGTACCAGAAATGCCAAAGAGGCTGTTTAGTGAAGAAGCAAGAGAAAAAAATTATGTTGGAAATATACTCAAAGCTAGAAAACAATATTGAAATGCTAATGTTCCAAAATTGTGAAGGGGAGTTGAGTTTTTATATAGAAAAATGGGAAAATCATATGTGAATACAATCATGGATTGTGACACATGTTGCAACACAACAGCAAATTGTAGTTTTTCAAGGTTAAATGATTTCTTGTTCACATGGACTTCTTTAAGTCAACCTAGTAAGGAATTTCTATATTATCTACACATTCTTTCTTAGTCATTCTGCTCAAATATTCTTCCATTTGACTATTTTGGTAAACATTATCATAAACATATTTTCATAAATATTTACTTGTTGCTTAGGCTGGTAAAAGTTCTTTATGAAATTATATATCATTAATGCCTAAATCATAAATTAAATCCTTAGAAAGAAAAAGGGGGATTTAGAAAAAATTATAGCATTCAATATTTTGAAATATGAGACTATGATTCCAATCTAGTTAAAATATTATTAATTATGCCACTCTCCTCAGTTATGGAGAGCCATTACACACCATACATCTGACATTGTGTATGGTCCAATCTCCTGGAAAGGGAGGAAAGCTATTTAAAGTATTAAAATGCAATTACAATATTTTGAGGATCAAGAACATGTACGTGACTTAAGCAATAGCATTTTCAAGCTCCATGTATACATGCAAAATCTGGACAATCAATAATAAAGACTGAGAAATTTATGTCCTGGAATAATGGTACTCGTAAAAAAATATTGACTATACCACAGACTGCAGAAGAATAAACTAAACTCTTCCAGAGATAACAATGATTATGAGGATGGTATAGTTTGTGCACACTTTTGCTTTGAATTGGCATCATCTTGACAATGTCTAACAAAAACCTCATGCAGGTACCAATGTTACATGCAGAATGACTTATTAAAATTTATTGAAATTGCCAATGTAATGTATTGTTCCCTGGTATATAGTTATGGGTAAAGCAAAGGATTTAAAATTCTGAGGATATATTCTTCACACTTTCTAATTCTAGTATTGTCCAGCACAGCTGTTGTCAGTCACTGCATTTTAATATCCAGAGTATTCTCAAAAGCTTTATGCATGGCAGACTCTAATGCCACCCAGTTCCCTAATTGGCTTCCCCTTGGTTTAATATACAGTCAAGTGCTTTTTTGTTGGATTAGACCTAGGGGACACAGAGCAACTTGGCTTGGAAAGACAAACTCTTCAGAGGGGCAAATCAAATTAGAGCACACAGGAAAAATGAAGAGGGATGGACAGGGAGGGGAACACATCTTGGCCCACCAAGCCCTGAGGACTATATTCCTGCTCAGAGCAGAATATGCACAGAAAGGACCATAGGGCAGGCACACCACAAGACATGGCATCTCTCACTGGACCATAGCTAGCACTATGGGGGACAGCATTGGAGACACAGTGCAGAAAGTATGCCCAATCTAATCCCATCACACAAGGGCAAAACACTATGGTCATATAACAGAGAAGCAAGGGAAGCAAAATGATCAGATGAAATTCCTGGGGAATACCAAGAATAGACTTTTGATACAGGGTTTGGCATCCCATCAGATTTGACTAGAAAACACTCATAAAGGCAAACAAGCAGACCTTGAACTATTTATAGGTTTTTCCAGTGGTTTTTTTCGTTGTTATTATTTTGATGGTTTGACTTACTTTGTTGTTTTGTTTGGTTTTGCCTATTTTTGTGTTTATTAATATTTCTCTGTGTCTCTCTAGATAAGAAAGGCAGGATAGATAATTCAGTGGCAAAAAGAATGGAAATGATAGTTTGGTGGGCGGGGGGAGATATGTAAGAAGGGGATGTGAGAGAAGAAGGTACAGGGGAAACCAACTCAGGGACAAAGGAATAACAAGTGAACTAAAATAAATGCAGAGGAGGATGTAGTATACCTAGTGGAGTTAATCAAGGGCAATGTACCAGGGAGGTATTAATAACATGAATGAAGGTTGAACATTATGATGGAACAATAGAAAAGTAAAAGGAAATAGAGGAAAGGACCAGGAGGCAAAGGCTATTTATAGAGGTATAAATGCAGGCATGTACATACTTAAATATCTTTACATATAACAAGAGGGGGGTAGATGTATGTAGTTAATTGTATATGTGAAGAATTAAGGTTGTAGATGGACACTGACCCTCGACTTAGGTACTCCCTCAACACAAGAACAATTTTTTAATAAGCCAGCTGTCTGTGATGCTCACCTTCCCAGCACAATCGCTGAAGTTAAAAAGGAGTGCATAAGCAAATGTGGTAAAGAAAGCTGATGATGCACTGCCATCAAGAGATATAACACTTGGGTTCTTAATGGCTTCAAGATAAATGAGTGGGTATCTAACTAAGAAGCAGCAAAACCTACATGGAGGAAGCATATCAGCCTGTGTGATCATGAGGCATCAATGAGATCAGATATCAGGTATGTAAGACCCAGAACAAAATCATACCCAGTGTGAATTGGGGGTAGTGGAAGGTGGAGGTGGAATGCAGACCCAAAGTCCATCAGTAGACAGTTGGACATCACTTCACAGAAGGATCACAATGAGCAGATAAACTAGTCAGGGTACAATGTAGCACCCATTGAAACACACAACTTTCCCCTAGTTCTTTAATGCTTCTTTGCCACCCCCTCACTATCATGATCTCAATTTCTACCGTACAAATTCAATCATACCAGAATATCACACTGCTACTGATAAAAGTTTACAAATCATGGAATCTAGAATAGATACCCACCCCCCCACCAGGGCCAACGATGGGAATATAGATACCAGTAGGATAAGGGGACGGTTGGGGGACAAATGGGTAATTGAGGTGGGAAGAAAAAGGGGAACTAGATTTCAAGGGTCAGCATATAACCCCTTCCCTGGGGGATGAACAATAGAAAGTTGGTGAAAGGTGACAGAGGATTATGTAATATATAAAAGCAAAGATCTATAACTTACCTAGGATTCAGGAGAGAAAGTGGGCAAGGGAGGAACTGATACCAAAGGCTCAGATAGAAAGAAAATGCTTTGAAAAGGATGATGGCAACATGTGTGTAAATATGCTTGACACATAGATGAATGTATGGATTTTAATGAGATGTAAGAGAGTGCCCAATAAAATTATTTAATATAAAAAGTAAAAGTAAATTTTTGTTTCTCCCTGCCTTTCTTTATTCAGCGCATTTCACCATTTTCCTACCAATGCTGCCTCCATTTCCCAAGTGCCATTTGTACACGACAGTCATCTCATGCTCACTTGCTTACTGAATAAATCCTGCTTGCCATTTAGTGCTGCCTGTGTTGCTTCCCCTATGTGATGGACTCTCCTGAACAACCTGCAGTAGGAAGCACCCGAAGGCTCCATTTTCATCTTGTCACTGTACAGAACCAAGTGCAGAGAATGAAGTGATATTCTGGATACATGATCAACCTGAAGAGACTGAAATTGATTCTATATAATTAGGGCAAAAGAAAAGTATTTTTGAAATTTTGACCATTCACAGAAACATATTTTTATTTCTAAGTTCCATGATAATCCATTAAGGACAATAGGGATGTCACAGGAAACAAGATCTAAAACATTGCATCAATTAGACTATTATCTTAATGATAAAGTCTTAATATTCTCTACTACATAAAATTATGTTAAAGAAATAAAATTCAAAGATTAATAACCTAACTTACAATCTGCATTTAGCTTAACTTATACCACTTTCCCTTACTGCATTTAGCATAACTAATACTAACTAGTGAATATCCCCCATTCTAGCCTATTTGAAATTTGTATAACTTTCTGCACTGTTCAAGGCAAACATGATGTTTGAGTTTCTAAGTATGGGAATAATTCCCCAAAGTTAATTCCAGCTCTCCAGTTAGTAGCAGATATACCTTGACACTGTACTGACTTTATCATTCTGTCTGCTTGCTCCTGGTCCACAACTGTGTCAAAGGAATACCTTGAAACCTGAGTAAATGGAGAACCTCTGTATGTGACTCACCACCATGTGACTCCAAAGTGAAAAAAATGTAATTTCTATGTATTGTAAGAATATGGAGGACTCCATTAAGACAGCCTTCTTATAAAGCTTTTCTATCTTCTCTCTAGCTTAGAATGTGTTGATTGGCTCTGCTGTTTGAACCCTAATGAGAATTAACAGAAGTCAATCTGTGACATTTTTTCATGAACAGCCAGAATTGATGGTGGGAGTGGCAGTGCGGGCACATTGTTGTTGCTTTTGTTGTCAGGAGGCATTGAAACAATTCGAACCCATAGTGACCATATAAACAATAGAGAAAATACTACCTAGTCTGTGTCATCTTCAAAACTGTCACTGACAATATGAAAGCATATTAGTCTCTTTTCTTGAATGCAAATTTTTTATTATCTTCCTATTTTGTTACTTTCTTTTTGATGCCAAGTTGTGAGATGCTTCTTAAAGCTAAGTGTGTTAGTCTGGGAAGATTAGAGAATCAAATTCATTGACATGCATACATGTATAATAAAGAGTCTTATATACAAGAATAACTGTACATTAAGGAAGCAACCCAACCCAGTCCAGTCCAAGGTTTTAAGTCCAATATTATCCTATATGCCTGACACCAGTCTATAAAGTCTTCTTCCAACTCAGAAAGCATGTGCAATCACACCAGGACGATCACAGGCCAGTGGGTGCAGAGTCTTGTGTATCCAGTGGCAGGAAGAGCATCTCAATGCTGACAGGAGTCTTCTCTCCATGGGTACTCCAGTTTCCAGAGCTCAGTGTCTATCAGCAGTATCCAGTGGCAGTGGCTACTCCAGTTTCCAGAGCTCAGAGTCTCTCAGCAGTATCCAGTGGTAGTAGAAGCATCTCAGTATTGGCAGGGATCTCCCGTAGCTACTCCATTTCCCAGGGCTCAGAGTCTATCAGCATGCTGCCATGTGTCTTGTCAGGAGAGCATCTTCAAGGGACTGAGTCAATAGTCTCTCACTTCCACAGAAGAAATATCGCGAGTTTTCCCAGAATTCTCAGAGGAAGCCATGCCCACACAGAGGTCTCTTTGGCAATCTCCAGTACTACACCACTCTTAATCAAATTGGCACCAGAGTACATGACTGCCACACTAGGATATAATCTATTTTGACTAAAACAAAGCCCACATTAATGATTATGAACCTTGAAGGACTATCTATTTGGGATTAAAGGGACATTATTGACTTGAAATGTTAGATCAGAACAATGTGGAAGGGAGAATGCAGTGACTTTTTGTTAAAAATAAATAAATAAATAAATAAAACTCACTGCCATAAGACTCATAGTGACACATTCTGGGTTTCTGAGATTATTTATAGGAGAAAGCCCTATCGACAATCATGCTTGTGGTTTCAAACTGCTTACTTTAAAGATCACTGCCCAATGCTTCATTAACTATAACATCTCCAGGGGTCCTGCTACTTTACGTTAGTAGGGGAGAAGCAGTTCACAAAAAAGAACGAGAAGGGTTGTGCAGTTTTAAGAAAGTAATTCATGTCATTGAGTTGTAGAAACTATTACATTGATGTATGTTTTGTTAACAATGTAATAATAAAAAAAGAAAAAAGGTGGGAGAGAGGGAGCAGCAATAATAAAAGCAAAACAAAAATTACTACTTTATAAAAATAATGACGTTTCCTAAATCTCATTGAGAAATTAGCTAACCCGTTTTTTTTTAAAAGAGAGAACTCTTTCCAAATAATTTGAAAATGCTTCTAATCTGACAATTTTAGCATGTTTTTCACTGACTATTAGTCATCTGGCAGTGAAGAGAGCACTTGGGTAGGGAGATAGAGCTCAAAACCGGCTGGCTCGGTAGACTGGTCACAGTGTGGGCACGCCTCACTAGGGAGGAGAAGCGTTCTCTGGGAGTGATTTGAGGAATAAATATTGCATGATGAAAGCTAGCTTAGCATGAACATGAAGGTACTGCCTGGTTAGCAGAAGGAATTGTGTATGAATTGAAAAGATCAAAATTGGTTATATTGCATGCTTATAGATAATTAGGATCATTTAGGAAAAGGTATAAAGGATATTAAATACGACACAAACATTTATGCTAGCCGAAACGGAGGCCTGTTCTGATGGGCCTTTCTTCTTGAATGGAGATCCCTCTGTGAAGCTCATGAGTGATAACCATTTCTTACTCACCTTCACACATTAAGTTAGTTTTAAACTGTGTGAAACCTAAGAGTCAGCACAGCCATAAAAATCAGTGCTAGTTAATTAATGGGGTTATCTATTAAAAGGTAATTAGATGTTTTTACTAGAGAATCAAAATTTATGATCATTTTAGAATTTTCTTTAATGTGGACTGTGTCATGTAAGATTCGGCAACTTCTAAAAGATAAATTATTGATATTCATCAAAGAAAAAAAAACAAAACAAAGAAACAAAACCAATGAGTTGTTGTAGCCAAAATCAGGAATCATTTATTTGATCTCTTTGTCATTATTTTCAATGTCATAAAATTAAAAAGGGACTTTGTCTATGCTTTAAATTATATTGAAGAGCACCTTTCATTCATGTTCTGTACTCTTTTTCTATGTTTCTGCAACACTTGGCTGTTTGAACAATTAGAAATGTGAACAGACAATACTGTATTTTCCTCTGTAATTCTAGCAAATAGTTTACTTAATTAATTATTCATTTCAAGGGAATCAAGCATGATTGTGAAGCAAAAAGAGATGTGAAAATTTGAATAAAACTGTATTGTTAACTAACTCTTGAGAAATGGGTCAGGACCTGCTAAATCAAACTCTGTACAGTAAATTAACTCTCAGTCAGTAAAACTTCATCAGATGGAAAGGGTAATGATAAATTGTTCTAAGCATATACATGAGTGCAAAGTTTTCTAGTAAAAGATCTTCAAATTTTCTAGTAAAAGATCTTCAAAAGATCTTTAAAATTCATTCAAAAGGCGGTTGTGTCTGCTATTTCTCTCATAGACATATATTAGTCAGACTATATTACCTGCTTTCTAAGATTGCCACACACCACGTCACCACCACAACCCCAGGACTCATCAATGCAACCCAAGTAAGCACTTTTCTGTTATACTGTGCTTTCAACTAAGATCCATCTCACCTCGAAGTGATGTCACATGTTTAAGTCCTCATCTAATCTAGACCTGAATTTCTGGCAATTCCTTTTGTAAGTACTGATGGAAACTTTGTTGAATGATTTTCAGTAAAATTTTATACGTGTGATATTAATGGTATTTTAGAATAATTTCTACATTTCCTTGGGCCAGTTTTCATCGAAATGGCTATAAATTTGGGTATTTTTGACTCAGTTTCCCATGTGACTGTCTTTCACATTGCGTCCTTTAGGTAAATAGGTGCTTCCAGTGCTTCCTCAACTTGTTGAACCACTTCTACTGGCATGTCATCAGCTCCTGTGTCCTTGCAATTTGCCAATGCTCTGAGTTCAGCTTGTACTCCATTCTTAGTAACACCAGTCCTTGAACATAAACCATGTCTTTAAAGATTTGCTTTTCCTCACCCCATTATTCCTGAAATGGAGTTTTTCATGATGTGTTACCTCACTGTAGGGAAGACTGGGAGTCTGGATATTTAGACATGCTGGAGTTAATACTGCTGTACCAATAGGCCCACTAAGACATCCAAGAAGTTCATTCAACCATCATTTCTTTGCTGATTTTTAAACTTGTTCTATTCAATTGCCATAATAGACATTTGCATCTTATGATTATCATTTTTAGTTAGCAATATAATTTTAATTGCTTTTGTTACATTTCCATATATTGATATGCTTACACAGAAGCTTGATGAATATTTACCTTTTTAACTTGATGCTTTTTCAAATAAGAATGCTTTCCTTGATTCAAATGTAGTGATATAATATTCAATTAATAAACTACAGCATCTAGGGATGGTGACCCTACTCTAAAAGATTTACAACATTCTCACCTACTACATGGGAAATCATGCAAATGAGCCCTGGTGGCATAGTGATTATTCATTAGACTGTCATATGAAAGTTTCACAGAACTAAAAGCGTCATGAAAATAATTAGAACATTGTGGAAAAAGTAGCGGCAAATAATCCCCTCAAGTCACAAGACATTCAAAATATGAGGCAAAGATGTCTTCTAACTACAGAGACTACTAAAATGAGATAGACAAAGTAAAGCATGTGGAAGGAAACTTTTTGGGATTTTCAGTTGTTGGACAAACATGATCAAAAGAAACAAGTATAGTCACAAATTAATAACTGGAAGATAGAATGTGCAAAGCAGGAATCTAGAAATATTGGATGTTGTCAAAAATGAAATGGAAAACAAAAATATCCATAGTCCATTAGTTAGTGAGCTGGCATAGACTCATACAATTTATTTTGAAGCAGAAAGTCGTATGGTTCCCTATGCTGGACATTAAACAAGCAAGAGGAATGGCATCATATTCGTAGCTGACATGATATTTCAAGACCCATGTTGAAGTGCAATGCTCTTTGTTATAGGGTTATATCAATCCACATGTATGGATATCAGATAAATATAACTATATTTCAAATTTATGCACCAAACACAAAAACTAGTGCTGAAGAAATAGAAGAATCCCAGCAACATTGTCTAGTGTGAAATTACTCAAACGGAACAAAAAATGCATTGACAATTATTGGGGTTTGAAATGTAAGAACAGTGAAAAAAGAGAAAAGAACCACACATATAACTATGGTCTTAGTGATAGGAATGAAGGCTGAGATTGCATCATAGAATTTTGCAAGACCAAGTAATTCATCATCGCAGACTTTTCTCCCCATCCATCCCCCCAATTAAAAAAAAAAGGCTATGAGACATATAGAGTTCTGCAGACAGAATGAACAGAAATCAAATTGGCAACATCTCTTGAAAGAAAAGGGGAACCTCAATGTTAGTAGCTAAAACAAATCTATCCTTCCTGCATGTTGAGACTATCTCAAGGACAGATTTGATGCATTGAACAGTAATCATAGAAGACTTAATGAGCTGTAGGAGGACATTAAGAACACCATTCATGAAGAAAACAAAAAAGGCCATCAAAAAGGTAAGAAAACCTCCAAGGGTTGCCAGAAGAGACTCTGAAACTTGCTCTTAATCCTAGAGTCTAGAGCAAATGAAGTCAAACAATGCATATAGAGTCAAATAAAGCAAATACTGAAGACAAAGAGCTAAATGACCACATAGTGGTTGAATCAAAAGACTCAAACAAAAGAACAATTTTGAGGATAGTACTGGACCAGGCAATATTTTGTTCTATTGTACTTGTGGATTTTATGTGTTAGAACTAATTTTATGGCACCTAACAACAATAACTTCTGCAATAATTCATTTTCCAATGACTTCTGTCTGATAGCAAATGAATGTGCATGGTGAACTGTAAAAGCTGTGTCATCTAGTAGGGCACACTGAAGTGGATTTTAGCCATTCGGAGTTGAAAATTGGGTACTCAGAATTAAACTTGTGATACAATTCTCTGCTCAGTTTCTGTAAGTTATTATTTATAATCCTAAATCTAATGGTTGGGCTATCTTAATAGACAATGGAGGGGCATTAAATGCATTCAAAGTCTTTTCTTTATGTAAACTAAAACAAAAAAGGAAACAAAAATGTAGGCCAAAGGAACTGGGTGAATTTGGATTGGTCGCCTATTGCTTTTTAAATTACCTGTTACACTATGCTAGTAAATTGGAATGAGTAGTTTTTGACTTTGAATGGGAGTCAAAGGGAAAATCCCATCTCACTTCATATATCATGGCTCTTTTAAAATTCTTCTCAAGTAGTTGTAAAAGAAGGAACCAAGAAGAAGGAACTAAAAGCACACTAAGTTAATAAGTACAGACTTATGACCATTCACAATCACCAGCATCTTCAAGGGATAAAGAGGAGTCTGTCTGCTAGAGTAAGAAGTTTGTTTCACAATTCCTAGAGAAGGTTCTACTCTGTCCTATCCTGTCAGTCAGAATTGATTTGCAAACAGTGAAGTTCAGTGGAACACTGATCTATGTCACTCCAAATTTCACTGCATCAATTATATTCTATCAGTATATTTGTGTTGTTGCTGTGTGTTTCAAGTTGGTCCCAATCCATGCACAACAGAATGAAGCACGGCCCAGTCCAGAACTATTCTCACAGTTACTCCTATGCTTGAGTCTGTTGTAGCAGCCCAGATGCCGATCCTGCTCTCTCTCTCAGGGACTTCCTCTTTGTCATTACCTTCCACTGTACCAGGCATGATGCTTTCCCCAGGGCTGGTATGCTTCTGACAAGTCCAACGTATGTTAGACAAAGCCTTGCTAACCTTGTGTGTAAACGAGCACTCTGGCAGCATGTCTTCCAAGACAGATCACTTTGTCCTTTAGCAGTCCACGACACTTTCACTACTGCTCAGCATGGTAATAAATCTTAAAGTATAATCTAAAATTCTCTGGAAAGTTTTCACAACTTGTAAACTGAGAATTTTGTAGCTGAAAGTGACAAAACCTATGAGGCAAACAAAAAGACGCACATGCAAATTATCTAATTCATAATATTTCAAATTAGTTTCCTTATAAAATCTAGTGGAATTTTAATAAAATATGCTTCTTGATTGTATTAAATACATGAAATTAATCATTTCAAAAACTACTGCTGGCATGTGTATTCCAGTTTAAGTGAAGAATGATAGGAGAGCTCATGATGGTTAAAATGAGATGTATGAGCAGTGAAATGTTCAGACTAATTCAAGAATAATTGTTGGATTTTTTTTATCATCATATAATATAAACACTTTTGCCATAATATATGAAAATATTATTAAGTCATCATAATAATAGAGTTTTAGAACTTTTTCAATTACTGATTCTTTTTTCTTACATCTTGTGTTTCCAAATGTATAACCACATATTTACTGTAAAAATATCATTAACACCAACAGTAATTTTTAAAATGGAATTTGAAAAGTAGACATTGTAATGAATATATCAAGATTGTTCATTACCAATGAAGCATATAATGCCATAAGTAACAGCTTAGTGTCTTAAGTCATTTGCTTCAATAGCTAAAAAAATTGTGAAGAAACCAAAGTATCAAAAATTATTGTGATATGGAAAGGACAATATTTGCTAAAAGTGCAAAAGGGTGAGAAAGAAGTTGCAATGAAGCAAGAAATGATTAATGGAAACAAGTGGAAAGATATGGAATAAGTAAAGTTACCTTGTCAGATTTACAATAAATTAAATAAAGTAACATGAATGTGAAACAAATGAGTGTTATTGAATGGAAAACTGGTCTGGTCTATAAGTTTTCACTCCAATTATAATAAAAAGCTTGCTCCTTTTAAAGTTAATATTTTAGATGATTATAAAACTGATAACAGCATGTAACTGTTTTCCCTAATTGTGTGTCAACTTTTGGCTATGCTAAGATGATTGATTTTAAAACATGACTCCAGAAGCAACTACATGGAAAACAATTACATGTGTTTAAATCAGTTGTCTTTAAAGAAAGATTATCCTACAAATGTAGGTAGTGCTCACTCCTTCAGTAGAAGACTTAAGGGCAAAAGAAAGAAAGTATTCTTTATAGCATGATATGCTTCTATTAATAAATATCTTGTCAGAAATTACCTAATTTGTCCTTTCCTGTCATCTGACTTACAGATTCTGGGAGACAACACTGATGGAAGTACCAGCCCTGCATTGGACCTGCAGATATTTAATATTCCAATCTTCACCAGGTATACACAGATTCTCTAATTTCCTTCTCTGTCTCTGAATTAAGTTGGATCCTCTAGAGAGGGAAGACCAGTGATGTTTCTAAGCTTCTGTGCATAGAATGAGAGTTGTATCAAGAAATGGCTTACACAATGGTAAAAACAGGTAAGTCGATTCCATTTCAAGTCTATAGGTCAGATATAAGCTGAAGATTTCTCCTGATCTGTATAGCTGTGGAAGTTGATGAACAGGAAGCAGAAGAACCGCAGGCTGGCAGATGCAGAGATGAGTGAATCTGAAACCAACCAAATCAATCTAATTTGACAAATCAGTCTAATTTGACAAATCAAATGCATGATCTATATCTAGCAGAAGGCAAAGGGAATACAGTGCTCTGTTTCTACTCAAGGTCTCTCTTATACAGCAACACACACACACAAGGAGATGTTTTCTACATTGATATATTAGGCTCAACTTTACTCAGGTATGTGTCACAGCCTCATGGCTATTGAGTCAATGTCAACTCACAGTGATGCTGTAAGACAGGATACAAACTGTCCCTGTGAGTTTCTGAGTCTGTACCTGTCTATAGCAGTAGAAACCCCCATCTTTCTCCCACAGAGTAGCTGCTGGTTTTGAACTGCTGACCCTAGGCATCACAGTCAAATTTGTAACCACTACACTACCAGTGCTCCTATCAGTAACGTATAGTTGACCTAAAATCTACCCAACACTGTATCTCTCTTTCTTCCTAAACTCTGAATGATCTGAGCAAATTCAAAATCAAATGCAATATCATTGAGGAGGTTGTGAGGTATAGTGATGCTATAGAGTATAGAACTACTTCTGTGGGTATCAGAAGATGTAACTGTTTAGAGGGACAGAAAGCTTAACTTTTCTCCTACATAGTGACTCATAGATTCCAATTGATTGCATTGTGGTTCACAGCCAATGAAGAACCAACCTACTACATCATCCTCCCTACCATCACTCATTACCAAGGGTGGAGGCTGGATATTGAAGGGTTGACAAAATCAGGCTGTCTCTAAGGATCATGTGATTTCTTCTCAGAGTATGAAGGGCAGAGCCAAAGTCCAAAGAGCCTCAGAGAACAAATAGCTATTTATTCTTGAGATATTTGATATTTTTCCTACTGCATTTGAGGTATATTTGCTAACTGAGGTCTCTTTTTTTCTTCCAATATATATTTGGAAATGAGACTTTTTTTTCTTATCCCCTATTTCTTTTTAGAAGCAGACAACATCTATTTTTTCAGAGGTCCTCTGATTATAAGTAATTTCACCCCACACTAGAATAGAAGTATACCTATAAGCTCATGAAAACATGATTTTGATGTAATAAAATATGAGTTTGGACATTTATAAAAGATTCTAAAATAGACTATCACATTTGTCAATACTGAGATATAGTGAATATATTTTGTGCATGTTCACACATGATGCTTTTTTCACATGTAAAGTGGGCAATAATTTTTGAGATTCCATGGTAGAGTGTTATGAATGTATTTGTGCCCCCCACCCAGAAAAAAGAGTCTTAATGTTAACACCTGTGCACGTGAATTAGACACTGAAGAGAAAAGTGCATGTGTTCTGTGGTAGAGTGGATTAATCACTGATTGCTTTTAACAAGGGTCACAGTTCAAACTACCACCTTCTCCACAGTATCAAAAAACGACCTACTCCTTCAAAGTTCTACAAGATAGTTTCATTGAGTCCTAGAGAGTATCTATTCATGAGAATCAGTACAACTGCAGTGAATATTAGAAAAGAGACAGAAACAGAGGGATGTACACAGAGGGGTATCAAAAACATGTGATAAATGGAGCAGATGTAGACAGAATCTAAGTGCCCAAAGATTGTCCGAAGCTACCAGAAGGTACAGAGAAAGACTTTTTGACAGATCCACTAATCTGACTTTTGTCTTCTTGTTTTAAAACTATAAGAAAACAAATTTCTGCTTTAAAAGATATTTTAATAGTACTTGTATTATGGCAGCATTTTGTAATTAATATAATAATATTGAATACACAGGTGTGTAAAAAATGATCTATCCAATTTTTGTCCTAAAAGGGGTTTTGGATGACTACTCCAATCTAATATATTTTATAGCATCATATTAGCAGATGAAGAATTCTAAACTGAGTCCTCAGGAGTAGTTGAAATATGCATTTTATTGTTTTGTATTTGGAGTTCCTTATAATACGAGAAATTTGGTCATGGTAGATTTTGATCAAAGATATTATAAGCACAATAGGGTTCCTCAAAATATGTGCTGGAATCTTAACCAAAATACTTGTGGATGCAATGTAATATTATGTAATTGGATGTAATACAATATTATGTTTTATTACTCACATTATATAATAACATTATATATTATATAGAGAGACAATTGACATACCAAACATTGTGCAATGTAATATGGTGTAATCACTTACTCTAATTTAACCTTATCACCTTCTTTAATGGAGCCTATTGTAGTCAAATCACTCAATTAATTCCGAACACAATTTTATAGATTATCATTCATTTTCTTCAGATTGCTTCTTACTCAGTTAATTTATTTTGTCTTTAAGGTGTGCAGTCATCCAGATTGTAACCTATAGCGACCTTATGTCACAAAATAGGACTGTTCTATATGTCATTAACTTAAAAGGTAGACAGCCAGTTCTTTCTTCTATTGAGCTTCTGGTGAAGCTAAATTGGAAACCTTTCAGTTCACAGCCTAATGCTTGACCAAGTCTTCTTGATCTTATAAATAACAGAAGGAAAACTTGCCTGTAAAGGATGAACTCTATAATCATTTCTTAGTTAAATAAATGGCATAATAGACACAGGAGAATGCACATATGAAGGTGGTGAAGAAAATGTACAAGGATTTTCTAGAAGCCAAGGAATACACAGGTCTACACACAAGGAAAATGTCAAAATGTCTGAGTCTTTTCTTTAGATTTTCAACATGCAGAACTGCAAGAAAATGTATTTCTGCTTTTAAAAAGCAATGAAACAATGAGTTAAAAAGTGTTTCTTTAGATGAGAAGTTATGTGAAGGCTTGTGAAAGGGAAAGCAAAGTGTCAAATCTGGGTAAAGCTCTTGTCCATTTTTGCCATATGACAGTTTTTATAAATGCAAAGTAATTTAGACTATTAAAAGACTGCTACTGATGACACAGTAATTGAAGATATCCCATGTTTCACTTTTCTTAAAATCCTACACCACTCAATTTTGCCTGATATCAACCACGACTATGCTCCTTAATGTATTCTCCAAGCTTTCTCAGTATACAGAAATATCTCAGAGAATCAATGAATTGGTAAGAAGATGGCTCACAGGGTTTTGGAGGCTGAATAGCTCTGAATGTAGCATTCCAATGTCTGTCTCGAGAAGCCTCTTCGTCCATAATGTCAGCTGGTAGGTTGGAACTCAAGTTCCAAGAACTGTAGACCAGGTGATGGCAAGCCAAGTGTAGACTACGTGTGAGAGAGTGCAGTTTGCCTTTTTTTTTTTCAGCGCAGGTACAAAAAAAAATCCGCACTCATTGACATCCAGTCTGTACCAACTCACAGTACTCCTACAGGACAGGGAAGAAATGCCTCTTTGAGTCAGAGCTATAGGTCCCTTTAGTTTCTGAGAACCATAGGGAATTCTCTCCTTCAAAGTCAACAACCTTGTAGATTACAGCCCAATATGGAACCACTGCTCCACTGGGTTCCCGGTCAGATACAGAGATCGCCCCAAGCAGTGAAAGCAGATCTTGCTTACTTAGCTATGTTCAGAGCACATTGGGGTCACATCAAGATGGCTACTGAGTTCTGGAGGGCGGGGCAACTGCCATCTTATAGCTGTTCCTCACCGGCAACTCAGCACTAGTTTTCTATGAAAGCTCAGTCCAGAAAGGGAGAACTCCAAAATGGAAGTATGGGTTATGCCATTGGGCATATGACAGATTTGCAGACCATATTCCCAGGAAAATTAAGGGTGCTGACGTGAGTTGGATCGTCTAAAGTGAGGTTATGTATCACCTCAATCCCAAGTCTTTGGCATAAATCATTCCAAAATGGGACTTCAAATGCAAGTCTAAAAAGATAAACCAAATACATTGTCATTGAGTCATCTCTAGCTCATAATGACCCTAAAGGAACCCTACAGGACAAAGTGTTACCGTTTCCCATATTTTCAGAGATTAAATCTTCAGTTAGCAGCCCAATGCCTAACCACCTCTCTGTACCACCAGGGATCCTCATAAAACCCAAACAAACAAAGAAAACACTCCAATCACTCTGATATGCGGTTTTCTCTTAGCCCCAGTGACCCTATTGGACAGAGTAGGACCACAACTGTTGGTTTCTAACACTGTAAATCTTTAAGGGAATAGAAAGCCTCATATATCTGGTAGAGAGCACCGGTGGTGTTGTGTCAGTCTGGGTGGGCTAGAGGAACAAATTTCATAGACACGCCTATGGATATAGGGAAAAGGTTTATATACAAGAGGAACAGGAACACTGAGAAAGCACCCCAACCCAGTCCAGTTCAAAGTCATAAGTCCGATATTAGCCTCTTTCCGACTCACTAAGTCAGAGGTCAGTGGGTGCAGAATCCCGGCGCTGGCAGGGGTCTTTCAATGGCTCCTCGCTTCCAGGGCTCAGGGTTCATCAACAGCATCCAGTGGTGGTGGAAGCAACTCATCACTGGCAGAGGTCTCCATGCGGCCGCCCCAGCTTCAGGGGTCTGGCTCCATTAGGGCAAAGCCATGTGGTCTCTCCACCGCCTCCTCCAGCTTCTCAGACGCTGCCATCTTGTCTTGTCCATGATTCATCATCGCTGAGACTAACTCCCAACAACTGGGAAGATAGCTTCTCAACTTAATGAAGGAAATATCGTGAGATTTCCCAGAAGTCTCAGGAGAAAGTCATGCCTACAAAGAAGCTTCACTGGCTATTTTATGGCTATCTTCAGATTAACAGGTTAGACTCCACCCCTACATTTCAATCATAAAATTAACATAAGCACATGACTGCCACAGGTGTCCAATTGCTGATCTTGCAGTCAGTAGCTTAATTTATGAATAGTAGCAAATATAGATTTTTGCTATAAGCCTTAGCTTCTAAATGCTATCATTTTATATATTGTCTCTCTTCAGTGATCAATGAATGGAGTCTAAAACTCTACAGATTACCTTTGTTGTGCATCAGCATTTCACTTTTTAAATTGATATTTTTGTTTTATTCCATCCTAAATTTCTTAATTGATCATACCTAATTTAAGTATGACTATAGCTGAAGATACGGTGTGATCCAAGAAATAGTAGTAGAAACACTTATTTGCAAAAAATTATCTCTCCATTTATTTTTCAATTAGTGTTATAATAATTTATATTTCAGTAATTGCTAAATAATTACATAGACATGTTGGTGCTTGTATATGTGTTGAATTGTTAGTTGTGAGGTAGGCAGCTCAGATCCAACAGCCTTTCCACAGGAAAAGCATGATGCTGTCTGAACCTGTGAAGATTAACAGCTTCAGAAAGGTATATAGAGTCACCATCACTCAAAGTTGAATTCATGGCAATGTGGTTGGTATAGTTTGGGCTAAGTTAAAAAGCATCTAATAACTGCCAAATTCTAGTGAGCTCAAATACTATGTGAATAGATCAAAATTATCTATTGTATCACAAATTGGAACATAATTTTCTTTGGATGGTTTCCTAATCTCTGCATATTTTAATTACTAACAACCAGTCATGATTTCAAGACAGGGTGGGAGGAGGGAGAAAGGTTTGTTAATTATACAGCAACATTGCTGCTATACGTCATTGACCTTTTCAAAATACTTTTTTGTCAGTGTTTCATAAAGCATTTCTGGAAAGCTATAAAAAAGCCACAACAAAAGGTCATTGTTTGTTGACCATTTTTCATAAATGATTAAGGAGTAGAAAAGAGTATCTTAGTTCTGCATGTGTGTAACATTTTACAAATGGCACTTCTAGTTAAAATTCTTTTTAGTATCATTAGATATATGGATTCCATTTGAAAGGTCTTTGGATCAGTCATAAGGCACCACACATTTTGAGGGTATATGTATTAAAAGAGAGCTCATACATTTCCTGATGTAAGGACTTAGATTTTAAGAAGATCCTTTTTGATATTTCCAATAATAGTGTAGCACTATATAGCAATATGTAGTCTAAGAAATACTTAAAAACAAGATATTATAAATAGATAATTAAAGATACGTTTCATTTCTTTATGTATATATATTAAAAACATAGCTATAAAATTATTCATTCAGTAATCATTTATTGGGTATTTGTAACCAAATAACAAGACCCAGTAGTACAAAAAATGATATTTTATAGATAAAAGAAGACAAAAGCTATGACTTAATGAAACAATTCTAATAGATAAATACATATATGCAATCTTTCTAGCTATAAACTGATCGCTAATTTTCATTGCTTATTTTCCATTAATTTTATCCCCAAAGTGAGCTGAAATCATAATAACAAAGGCACATTTAGGAGCATTTGCAAAAAGTGACACAAGATGTGATTTGAAGCTTAAACATATCATACTTTTTGATGTATTCAAGCTATTTTGTATATATTGAAATATTTTAATAATTTAATCCTTTAAAAAAATTATCAAATTATCTTTTCTTTTCTGGCATTTTCCATTTGTCTTGACTTTTCTTCTTTTTAAAATTAAATTCTTTTTTGGAGTTCTTACATCTTCCATCACAATCACAATCCATACATTTATTCATTGTACCAAGCACAATTGTATATATGCTGCCATCATCATTTTCAAAGCATTTTCTATCTACTTGAGCCGTTTATATCAGCTCCTTAGTTTTTCCCCTCCCTCCCCACCCTTCCTCCCTCATGAACACATGATAAGTTATAGATTATTATTTTGATAACTTACATCATCCTCGATCTCTCTTCACCCACTTTTCGGTTGTTCAACCTCCTGTAAGGGGTTATTTGTCATCCCTGTGATCAATTCCGCCTTGTCCCCCCAACCTTCCCATAATCTTCCTGGTATCCCTATTCTCATTGTTGGCCCTGAGAGGTTTCTCTATACTGGATTCCCTGTGTTGTGGTCTCCATCTGTAGTGATGTGCATGTTCTGCTCTAATAGGTTTTGCAAGGTGGAATTGAGGTCATAATAGAGGATGGAAGGAAGCATTAAAGAACTAGAAGAAAGTTGTGTGTTTCATGGGTGCTATACTGCACCCTGACTGAAACATTTCTTCTTATGGCCCTTTTATGAAGCTAAATCCAATTGTCTACAGATGAGCTTTGGATCTCCTCTTTACTGCACTCCATGTCCATCCCCACCCCTCATTCACATTGGGTATGATTTTGTTCTGGGCCTTAGATGCCTGACACCTAATCGCATTGGCACTTCATGATCACACAGATTGGTGTGTTTCTCCCATGAGGGATTTGTGGCTTCTGAGGTTTATCTTGTTTATCTTTAAACTTTTAAGAACCCAGAAACCATATATTTTGATAGTCCAGACCATCAGCTTTGTTCATCACATTTGCTTATGCACACATTCTGCTTTCAACAATTAAGTCAGGAAGGTGAGCATCACAGAATGCAGGATTATTACAACAAAATGTTTTTGTGATAAGGGAAGACTTCAGTTGAGATTCAATCTCCACCTGCAACCTTAGTTCTTAATATATAGATATACATACATAGAATTATTCCCTTCTTGCTATATAAATATATTTACATATGCACATGCCTGTATTTAGACATCCTTAAATGTCCTTGTCTCCTGGTCCTTTTCTCTATTTCCTTTTCATTTCTTCTTATTGCACCATCATGTTTGACCTTCATTCAGGCTTAGCAGTTTCTCACTGCTACATTACCTTTGATTAAGCCTCACTAGGGATCCTACACCCTTTGCTCCATTGATTTTAGTTCACTTGTTGTTCCTTTGTCCCTGGGTTACTTTAGTTTCCACTTCCTTTCTCCCAATGTCCATTCTTCAGTATCCCCAGTAATCATTGGTCCCATTCTTTTTGTCTCCAAATTTTTATTCCACCACTCTTATCTAGACAGATATACAGAGCCATTATTAAACATAAAACCAGACCCAAACAACAAATAAAGTCCAACCCACAAAACAATAACAACAACAAAAAAGGCACAACAAAACAATAAACAACAAATAACAACAAAAAGAAAACCACTGACAAAAATGGAAAAGGCTAGAAATAGTTAAAGTTCTGTTGGATTTTATGAGAGTTTCCCCATAAATTCTACAGGGGTGCTGCTCTCTGTCTCCAATGTCAATTTTTGGTATTCTCTGGGGATTTCATCACTTTGCTCCCCATACTGCTCTGGTACATCCACTTAATATGTCGTGCCAGTGTGATGGGATCAGATTGGGCACAATTCCCACAATGAGTCTCCTGTGTTGTCCCCCATCATGCTATGGTTCAGTGGGGGACATCGTGTTTCATGGTGGAGCTGGACCTATGGTCCTCTCTCTGCACAGTCTGTTCTGAGCAGCAATATAATCCTTAGGGTTTGGTGGGCTAGGGTGTGTTTTCCTCCCTGACCATCCCCCTTCACTTCTCCTTTAGTGCTCTAACTTAAATTTTTCTGGGGACTAGAAAGGGCTGTTCACATAGTTGGGATGGGTGCTGGCCCCACAGACATCTCTTTTGGTTTCCTGGTACAGCAGTTATGTTGTATTCAAATTTTCATGCATCAGATTTAAGCCTGGTATCTCTATCCCTCTCTATGGATATATAAACAATACTCTCCCTTTGATGGTGTTAGTGCTCTTCTTGCCCCCTATCCATGCATTTTCTCTGTCTCTCTCTCTCTCTTTCCTCCTCCTATTTAGTTGGCTGCAGTATGTATCCCTTGATTGGGTTTCACCACTGTCATAGTTCCTAGACCTCACTCAAGACATGTATATATTAGCTTTGCCACAAAGGAGTGCTCTGGCCATAATTCTTCCAAGATTGGTCTGCTTGTCCTTCAAACAGTACTTAGTAATCTCAATATTCTTTTTACACCATCACTATTCAAATTTAATAGTTTAGGAACCAGGAAGGAATATCCACAAACCTAAATTTTATGAATATAAAAAAATTATGTTTTTGAAATTTCAACTTGTAAGTTATGGTAAAATTGTTGATTAATACAACTGTAAATATTCTATTATTTTGATTTTTATAGGAAAATGTAGTATAAATATATGAGATTTTTATTTACTTTATCATTTAATGTAATCTTTTGCATTGTTTTCAGAGATTATGTTTTTTCCCACCTCCAAGTACCATATTTGTCGGACCACAAGATGCACTTTTTCCCCCAAAAGTTGGGAGGAAACATGGTGAATCTTATGATACAAAGGTGTGGTACTCCTGAACATTTGTTTATGATCCATGCACCCACTTACTTCCACTCTGTTTCATGCTGTGGATTGCCATGTGTTCAGGGGAAATACCATCTCCTGGAGTTTCAATATCACTCAGTCACATGATCAGCATAGAACAGGCCTCTCCTCACTTGTCAAAGAAAGTGATGATGGTTCTTAACACCACTGTTGAGTTTATGCTGAGAATATTACCATATTTGGCTTTATTTAAATAAATATTTTAGTATAGTTGTATTATTTGGTTCAGAATATTTTTTCTTCCTTTCTTGCTCTAAAAAGAGCATTGTCAGGTGCATCTTATGGTCTCATTGTCAGGTGCATCTTATGGTGCAAAAAATACAGTAAATGTCCTGGTTGCACATCTGCAAGGTTGACAGTTTAAAACCACCAGCAGCTCTGTAGAAGAAAGATTTGATTGTTTACTCCTTTAGACAGTTACAATTTTAGAAACCCATTCAGTGTTGCTATGAATCACCATGAATATAAAGATACTTTTGTATATCTTTGATGTTTTACTGGAAGGTGGTAGGATTGCTGACTTTATTTTCATGGCAGTTTTACTGCACTTTTTTCTTCAGATCATTAGAAATTAAGCATTTATGAAGAACAGGCTAATTCAACACTTGCCTATTTTTGGAGATAAGCTAGTTTATTCCTTTAAATCCTCATATGGTGGCAGTCTCTCATGTCATCTAGAAAGATAATATAACATGCAAAATCAATACTTTAATATGATCCTGAATTAAACTAGCCTCGATGAGAATGAATGGCATATGCCTGATGTATAAAACAGATGAAAAACAAATCTTCTTTTTTGAATATCAGGTATTTCATTGAGTTTTAAGTGAATTTGTGAACAAAATTCTGGTTCTATTTAATGATTTTATATAAATAATTCCATCTTTTTTCTTTGTTGCCTCTGAGTAGAGTTGTTCTATTTGTGCTCAGTGAGTGTTGATCTTCTGCCCATACTGATCGACAAGGGTCTTTTGTAGGGTTGAGCTTCTTTTTATATATTCTTTGAGTTTTGCATTTTCTAGGAAGACTTATTTCTTCATCTATCTTAATAAAGAATTTGGCTGAATATAGGATCCTTGGGTTTGGGTTATCTTTGTTCAATTTTGGAATATATTACTTCACTCCCTTCTCTTCTTCATGACATATGTTGATAGGACTGAACATATTCTTATTTGAGTACCTTTATAAGTACCTACATTTCCCTAGCTGCACTTATAGTCATCTCCTTTTCCTCATAATTGGATAATTTAACTATTTTGTGTCTTGGTGACTTATTCTTGGGGTCAGTCTGGCTGCTGCCTTTTTGCTCCTGAATGATTGTCTGATTTCCATTTATCAAACTGGAGACTTTTCCCCTCAGAATCCCCAGTGGTGACTGACTTATTTGTTATGTCTTGTTCTGTTAGACCAATTATCTTGCTCCTTTTCATGGCATCAGGTATGGATATACAGCTTTCTTCAGCTTCTGTAAATTGTTTTATTTGACTGCCTTTCCTATTTGTTGAAACCCACCAGGTTATTCTCTAGGTCACTGCTGCAATTCTCTGCCTCCTCAAGTCTGTTGGCAAAGTCTTTTAATTTGCTACTTGGTTTTGTTATTTTACCCCTTAGCTCTTGCATTTCCCTTTGGTGTGAACCTTTATCTCCTCTATCATTTCATCCTTTTTCTGTATAGCTTCTCTCAAATCTTGTATGATTCCAAGCAACAATTCAAAGATTTCTTTCTGTGGCAGTCCAATGTCAGTTTCATCTGTGTACATTGGTAGGTTCATCACTTCTTCCTGCATTGTCCTTTTTTCCCTACTGATTTCTTATTGAGGCTTCTGGTGTTGTTGCTGCATACATGTTGTTTTAGAATAGCGTGGGGCTATCTTTCAGATAGTTGAAGAGCACTAGATTCTCTCTTTGGGGGACATGTATGGGTCCTTCTTTGAACTACCTGCAGGTAGCTGCACTGAGAGCTCAGGCTACCTCTGTGTCACCTTATAGTTTCACTCTTACATTAGTCAACCAGTATTCCCTTATTTGGAATGTGCTTTGGATAGTCCTCTCATAAGATACTGGTCAGGTGGCTGTGAGTCAGTGAGGATGATACTTCACTAGCTGATCTCCCTGGATGCCATTGTGGTGTTTCCCATGAACTTGGACTGTCTAGTATGGTGTATAATGTTTCCCTCTGCAACTGGAGTTCTGCAGAGAGCGTGTGTGTGAATCCTCCTTTGTGCAGAGCACCATGGATGGCAAGCAGAAATATTTGAGTCAGAGAGATCACAGTGGAGCATTGAGCAAGTGTTCCTACAGCAGCATGGAGCACCAAAAATAGCAAGTTGGAATTCCTCCAGCCACTTGTAGGGATTGGGGGTATATGCTGGAATTCTCCCAGCCATTTGAATGGGAAATCCCCCAGTTGTTTGGGGGTGCAGTAGAGGGCGTGGTTTCCCCAGCATCTTGTAAAACTAACATGTGCATGTGGGAGCTCACCCAACTGGGCAGTCAGGGTTTTCCTAGGCAGAGGGAAATGATCTGGAGGTCAGTAGTGGCTTCTGAAAGGAAAGAGAAGCAGAAGGGAAGAGAAAGAGAGAAAGGACAAAACAAAGAAAAGAGCAAAAATAAAAAAAATAATGCATGGCATAAAAGTAAAGACAAACAAAACAAAAAGGATAAAGAAACAAAAAAAGAAAATAACAAAAAGGAAAACCGAACCTGTTCAGACTGTGGCAGGAAATAGAGTAGAGACAGAAAAGGATAAAAGAAGAAAAGGGGAAAGAAGAAGAAAAAATAAGAAATAAAGAAATAGCTCAGCCCTGCGCTGAGTTGCTTGCACTACTAGCTCCTGTCATGTGTAGCATTCCCACTGGGTGCAGAACTTCCCATGCTCAGTGGGTGGAGTTGCCTTAGGTCAGTGGTTCTCAGTCTTCCTAAGACTGAGGTACTTTAATATAGTTTCTCAAGTTGTGATGCCCCCTAACCATATAATTATTTTCATCGCTTTTTCATAACTCTAATTTTCCTACAGTTATGAATTGGGCAGCCCATGTGAAAAGGGTGTTTCCACACAAAGGGTCACGACAAAGAATAGGGGACTGGAATTCAGCAGTGACATGTGTAAGGAGAGATGGACAGGAGAGAAAAAGAGAAGAAAAAAAGAAAAAGAAATAAAAACATGCAGCTGTGCTCACTGAGACTGTGATGGGAAAGAGAGAAGGAATGAAGAAAGAAAGAAAGGTAAGAAGAAAGAAAGAAAGAAAGAAAGAGAAAGAAAGAACAATAAAGAATACAGAGTCAGCTGATCCCTGATCATTGAAGCAACGGGATTGGGGGTTTAAACCCTGGTGTTGGCTAGATGTGCCCGTTAGGTGCAAGGTTACACCTATGCTGGACTGAATTGCCCTAGTCAGCAAGATCATCATGGATGTCAGGTGGAGGTATCCTTGGCAGTATGGAGTGTTGCAGATGGCTGTTATAGCTTCCTGTGTAGCACTGTCACATGGGGCCGACTGGAACTCTTTGGGCGTAGTTGCCCTAGGTAGAGGGTAGTAGCCGAGAAGCCAGGCATGGTGTGTGAAAGTAAAGAGAGGGAGAGTAGGAGAAATGAATGAAAAGAAAGAAAAAGAAAAAAACAGGGTCTGCTGATACCAACTGCGGTGGGAAAGAAATGGGAGAGAGGAAAAAAAAAAGAGAGAAGAAAGAGAGAAAAAAAAAAGAATAGAAAATAGGGAGATAGCGGAGCCCTGATAACCTGACTGTGAGCTAAAGAAGTTCCAGCCCTCCTCCAAGTGGTGGTGTGGCATGCCTGCTTGATGTAGGATCCCACAGATGCTGGGCAAAATTACTCTCATGGGCAAAATCACAGCAATGGTCAGGCAGACATTCTGACAGCGATGTGGAGCGCTGGAGATGACTGTTAGAGCTGCCATGTGCCTTAGGCAACACTGCAGCAGGCAGAGGGAAGTTCCCTCAGCCATGTGTAGAAACTCAGGACAGGCAGGGGATCCCCAGGCACACTAAGGATCATCTTGACTTTTCATAAAGATCATTAAAGCACATTTTAATTGTGCTTGACCCTTTTTTATCGATTTATTATCAAAACCGAACATATCTGTTGTGCACACTTTCCACCTCTATAAGCTTACTGTTAACTATTTTGTTGTTTAAATGAAAGAGTGCCCTGGCAATTAAATGGACCACATACATACTTCACTAAAATATCTCATTATTATCAATGTAAGAAGAAATAGAATGCTATTACTGGTGCAGCCGCCTGTATCTACACAGCTTTATAATGCCTACCACGGTGAAAATGTTGATTCTATGGAATGTAATTATATATTAAACTACAGCAGTGACAAGGTTAAATCTTTGTCTTACTGATTTTAATAAGAACTGTAGTTTCTAGTTCTGGAAGTGTCTTTTCATTGTGACTATGCTTTTTCAATTTTAATCTATCATAAATTTTGCTTACAAAAGGCTTTAAAAGGTGCTAAGCAAATATAGAATTAAATTTTTCTTAAATATAATTTTCTTGAATGTATGCTATGCCCATCAAACAGAACATATGCAATACATTTTTATATTTGCTTCCTTTTAGATGATTATATGTAAAATTCATTTGAAATACAGTTAAGGCATAAGACACCAATTTATTTGTCAGTGGTTCTATTTGAAGCTATAACTCCATACAAGCTAAAAGTATAAATATATATTATATGAAAACAATTACTATGCATTTATTTTCTTTAATTCAATTTATATTAATTCTACTATTAAAGATATTGATACACTAGTTATTCCTTTCATTAATTTTTAGTATTTAGAGATTTAATTTTTTAAAATCACTATGATATGGGTGAAAACTTAAAGAGCAACCTGATTTCCCTTTCTGCAATGGAAAGATATTTTGATTTTTGACATTAATTGTAGTCCCTCCAATATCACAGGACTCTTCTCACTTCCTCTTGTGTTTCTAGTTTCAATTTCTCCTTCTTCCCTGTGTTCAAAGCTTTATTCCTGGGCAGATGCTGCCCTTTTGATCTCAAATGGCTGGTTGTTGTAGCACTATCATATTTGATTGATGTCCGGACAGAAAACATCGATTTAAATATAAAAACATTCTACAGATTGAAATACTTATCCCTACCATTGTATTTGACGTGTAGATTTCTATGACTTCAGAAATCATGTCACCAATATTTCAAATCCTAGAAGTGTCACTCAATGAGAACAGGATCGGTGGAACACTCAGAGTAAGAACAAACTACAAGGAAGGAATAAGTTGTCCATTTCAGTGTAGTTGACCTATGAAAACTTTATGGAAAACATCAAAGCCATGTCAGATCCTGAAGGCCTGATAAATAGAGTTTAAACATTTCTTGAGACAGAGTCAGAAGATGAGTCCCTTAAGTAAGCAGACACTGAAAATAAAATTGAGGAAGAACTAGGTTTGCAAAGAATGGACAATAGTGATTGGATGGAGGAAAGTTTGTGATAGTGGAAACTTCTGGAACTTCATTTCATGCTGGGTCACCAGAGTTAGGAATGTATAATGTGTGAATCTTGGAATGTTGGACAATCCCAAAAATGAAATGGAAGTTATAAATATCTATATCTTAATAATTGTTAATTCAAAATGGACTCTTTGAATCTGAAAATCATAGGATTTGCTTTACCAAGCATGATGCAATCAAGAGACATTCTGTTGCATTCATCTTCAAAGAAAGACTTCTAAAGATCAATCTATCTGAATGTACAATGCTATCTGTCACAGATAGGAAAATAACCAACCAGTACTACTATTATTTAAATTTACTTACCAACTGCTAAAATAATTATGCAGAAAATTAAGGAATTCTAGGAGAGACTCTATCTGAAATTGATCAAAAATACAATCTGGATGCATTGACAATTATGATCAAACTTGGAAAAAGAGAAAGGCTAACTACTAGTAAATTTTATCTTGGTGATAGAAACAAAGCTGGGAATCACATGATAGAATTTTTCAAGACCAATTATTTCTTTAGCAAATACCTTCTTTTCAAAACTGATTTTAAAAATATCTTTTTTAAGCAACTCTATACTCACTACTATATACATGGTCTCCTCCACATGGAATAATGAAAAATATAATTGACTATACTGTGAGAAAAGAGAATGGAGAACCTCGATATCAATAGCTAAAACAGTGAAAAATACCATCCATCATTCATATATTAGTTCAGATTAAAAATGAATAAAATTAAAACAAGGCCATGAAATCCAAAATAAGATCTGGGTCCCTTCCATTTGAATTTTGAGGATCTCAAAAAAAAATGGAATAACTGATAAAATAACTAGCGACCTATAGGTTCAGACCTTCATTTTTGAACAAATAAAAGAGCATTAAGAAGACAGGGATAAAAGAGAAAGATCAAAGTGTATGTCATGAGAAACTCTGAAACTCACTCTTAACATCAGAGTAGTAAGACAAATAAATGGAAAAAAAGATGAAGTGAAACAGAAATTTTCAAAGGGCAACTGCAGAAGACAAAGAGTAAAATATTACAAGGAAATGTACAAACCTTAGCGTTAGAAAATAAAAAAGTAAAGAACTTGTTCGGCATATCTTAAATTGAACAAATTCAAGAAAAAATTCTAGTCTTACATTGAAATATAGAATGTTTCTCTGGATAAAATGATGCAATAAAAAGAAAGGATAGAAAATGCTGACATTGCACCAAAATGAACATTCACTCATATCAAGAGGAAGAATATGAGCATATCTTAGGCATTAGTGAGTTGAAAAGGACCTGCATTGGCCATGCTAAATCATATAATCCCATGCATTACACTACTGGCAATGAAAAATGCAAGAGGAATGGCATTACACTCATCAAAAATGAACATTTGGAGATCTAGCCTGAAGTTTAATGCTGTTTGTGATAGGATAATAACTATATGCTTAAAAATTCAAGAACTTGCATGTTCTTTATTTTTAAAATGATAAAAAATACATTGATTACTTTGGTGATTGGAATTCAAATGTTGAAAACAATAAATGGATAAATAAATAACAGAAGGAGGAAAATGTGACCTTCATATAGAAAGAAAACTGGAGGGCTGAGCCTGGTGGCGTAAGTGGTTGAGTACGGGACTGCGGCCTGCGGGTTTGGCAGTTCAAATCCAGTGGTGGCTCTCAGGAGCAGCACTGGGTAGCGCCCACGATCACCAGAGGACAGTGATTCCCCCCCACAAAAAAAAAAAAAAACAATAAAGAAAGAAAGAAAGAAAACTGGAGACGATGTGATAGAATTTTGCAAGGTAAATTATTCCTTCAAGTCAAATGCATTTTTATCAACAACATAGACACTATAAACTTGGGCTTCAAAAGATGGATTGGATAAGAATAGAAATGAAATATCTGCACAAAGAAACAAGAAGGAGCCAACGCTAGGGTTTGACTGTGGAACATGCTATCAATGGCTCCTATGTACCTTATATACTCATGTAAAAGCGAAGTTTTTCAGCACATTTTGTAGTACATTAGGTGCCTTGACTTTTGGATTGATTTATACTCATATATACGGTAAATTCAGGTTGAAATTAGAAAAATTAAAGCAAGTACATGAGGGCTAAAATACAACCTAGAGTATCCCACCTGAATTTATAGACCATATGAAAATTAGACATAGCTCAGTGGTCACTAATGGCTGAAGACATGAAGAGGTATGAGATAAAATTGAAAATATAATACCTGAGAAAAAGAAAAAGATAATTAAAAGTTAGGATTAAAAGAAACTACAAGGTGAATATCAGGAGAGACAGAACTGATCACGGAGGAGGTAAAGCAAATGGCAGAAATGGTTAAATAAAAGAGGTGAATATAAAATGCCAAAATGCTGCCCTGGAGATAAAGTATTCTAATGAAATGTGCAAAGATTTGGAGCTATAAAATAAAAAAAAATGAACAGCATGCTCAGTATATCTCAAGATGAAATGACTAAAGGAAAACTTCATCCTAAGTTGCAATAGCTAATCAGACTTCCTCAACTGCTGATTCCTCATCAGCTTCTCTGCTTATTCACTCAGCATAATGATTAAATATAAGAATGGTGAGAAGATACAACCCTGACACACCTCTTTCCTGATTTTAAACCAAATAGTATCACCTTGTTTGCCCAACTGCCTCTTGACCCATATGCTCCTTCTGTATGAACATAGGTAAGTGGTCTGGGACTCCCATTCTCAAAGTCATCCATAATTTTTTATGGTCCACAGAGTTCAATGCCTTTACATGCTAATAAAACAATTAAGCATCTTCTTTTATTCTGTGATTTCAGTCATGATCCATGTGATATCAGCAATGATAACTGTTGTTTATGGCCTCTTCTGAATCCAGCCTGAACCTCTGACAGTCTCTTGTCAAATTAGTGTTGCAAATCTTCTTGGGTGATCTTTATCAAACTTGTGCTTCCAACTGATAGTAAATATGCTCTTCTGTTATGTAAGCATAAAATTGAGGCGTATACATGGGATTAGAAGTGATTGATGGTGACCCCATGTGTGTCATAGAAGAGCTGTGGTCCAAAGTTTCCAGTGAATAATTTTGGGAGGATTTCAACTTCATCTTATTCTTTCGTGGTGCCTCTGGGAAGACCAGAGCATACAACTAATTAGCTGAAGTTGTGACTGCTCAATATTTGCATTATTCAGCACTTCCATTTACACAATTCAGGGGTTTTCAAGAGTCAGAACTTACTCCATTTCAACAGATTAGAATGTATTCAAAATGATTACCATTGTGCATTTCTTAATAGACATACATTTTTATAAGTATGGACTAAAGTCATAACTAATATACTTGGATATTACACAGAGGTGTGAAGAATATTATGTGACTTAGTTGAAGTTGATTTTTTCCTTATTAAATAATTTTTTGTTGATTTTAGGAAACAAATTCTTCAGACATACTTGCTCAGACAGCTAAGGATAAAAATTAAAAAAAACACAATCTTGAACAAAAACAAAACAAGAGTCCTCTGGAAAACATGCTTTTAATAATGTGCACACTTTTTCTGGTATACTGGTATATTTTCTACATGTGTTCAACATACTAAATCTTATTGAAAACTTGAATACTGGTACTATAAGAACCTATCCAAATATGGACTATCTCCTTTATTATCTGTTTGGTCATCTGAGTATAATAATGTTTCTTATCAAAGTAACTTTTTATAATATTTGAATAAGGGGATCATTTTAAATTACTCAGAAAAGAGTCTGCTCCTGGTAATGAATATTGAATAATTCTTACTTATATTTAAATAGCTTCATATACAAAATTATAGAGAGCTTTTTAACAAGTGCATTATTCATATTTATATTGATTCATATTCATGTTTATAGCAGAAAGACATTTCATATTTGCAGCTCTTGGGGTGGGCACATTTTTAAACAAATGCACATCAAACCCTGGTATAGCATGTTGGCTTCTAATAATAAAGTTAGCAATTCAAATTGACTAGTTTCTCTGAGACTAAGATGAAACTTTTTGCTTTTGTAAAGATTTACAGAATTGATTTGGTAACAGTTGGACTTGTTTTATTTTATATATAGCAAATCATATTCTGTTTTGAGCTAGAAATTATTTGGGAATTAAATCTTCATGCTTTTTTTAAATAATGGCATTTCAAATATTGTCTTGACCCATATTGACAAGTAAATGAGATAGTCCTTTATTCTACCAAGTTTCAGCTTTCCAATTGAACATTCTACTTGATATTCAGACTTGCAATCCATCCTTTGAAGTTGTATACTTGTTGTATTCTTGATAGATCTTAAGCTTCCTTTAAACTGGAGTGAAGCTTGGATAACAGTTCTAATGACTAAAGAATATTTTCCAAGAGAGAATTTTGTTCTGTACATAGCACAGAATTTAGATCAACTTACAGAGGAAAAATAGAGGACTTTCTCACTTTCTGATTGATGTGAAACTTACTTATGGTACATTTACAGGCTTCTGATCTTTCACAAAACAAACAAACAAAACACCCTGCCATCAAGTCCATTTTGATTCCCAGTTGGACCCTACAGGATAAAATACAGTTTCACCAGTGCATTTCAAAAACTGTATATCTTTATAAGAGTGAAAATCTCATTGTTCTCCTGTAAAGTACCAGGTGGTTTCAAACTACTAATCTTGTGGTTTCCTGCCCAACAAGTAACTCACTATGTCAGCAAGGTGGTTTATAATTCCAGTGATTTATAGATGATATAATTTTTAAAGCTATCTAGAAAATAAATCTATAATAATAATTATACTTTAAGTGTACAATTATTATATACCACAAAGCAAATAAACTATGATAAGCATATAACAATTATAAATAACTAAGGAAACAAATTACATAAAATTACTTTCTGGGTTTCTTTTGGCACCATTGTCCCCAGGTGGTGGGAGTAGGGGGCCCAGCCTTTGCTCTGTGGAGCTGGACTTGAACCTACAAGCCAGTGGACCGCAGTCTTGTCTGTTTTTATATACAAAATAAAAAAAGGATACATTTAGAATACATGCTTTCCATAGACTTGAGGAAACATCTTTTTTTCCCCCTAATAATCACTGTGCTTTCCTGGGAACATTGCAGATATTCCATTTTTATTTTGTGCTAAAAGTCATCCACACTAAGCAACTCTGCTCAAAATGGCAACATATCCTACAATTTGCAGAACAGTTCTTTTTACAATTGTTTTTTTTCAACTACTGGTTGAAAAATTTTTGGAAAAGAATATCAGAAGTGTACCAAAAGTTATAACCATGTGATACACCTAGTTTTAAAATCAGTTTTTCAAAACATGTACACGGAAACATACATACTTCATGCTTTTTTTCTGAGCCCAAAATACCATGGTGTTGGGCTCAGAAAAAGCATGTGCTATGATTTTTAAAGATGTGCTATAATTTATATAGGTGCAGGTTTATGACTTTCCTAATAGCTTGCTATCACAAATAAATAAACCACAGAGGACCTATTGCTATTTTATATGCATGGTGGTGATTCTTCAATGAAGTTTCTAAGATTGAGATCTCCTAGTCAAAATATAAATACATATAGAGTTCATTGGAGATTTCCCCCAATTTTTCCGGATAGGATCGTGCTGTTTTGCATTCTCACCAACATTGTAAGAGAGGGAATGGTCACATAAGCCACCACAGTACAACAAACTGAGAGACAAGTGGTGTAATACTTTATGAGAGCAGAAAGTGCCATATTTCTCTTAAGAACGACCGGTAGATCAGAGTTACATCCTCCTATGTTGCCAGTTGTGTTATCCGGGTAGACTAGAGGAACAAATTCATAGACACGCATATGGATATATGGGTAAGGTTTATATACAAAAGGAATGGAACACTGAGAAAGCATCCCAACCCAGTACAGTTCAAAGTCATAAGTCTGATAATAGACCAAATGCCTGATATCAGTCTATAAAGTCTCCTTTTGACTCACAAAGTCACAGGTCAGGGGGTGCAGAATCCCAGCACTGACAGGTGTCTCCCCATGGCTCCTCACTTCCAGGACTCATGGTCCATCAACAGAATCCAGTGGTGATAGAAGCAACTCAGTGATGACAGGGGGTCTCCACATGACCTCTCTAGCTTCAGAAGTCTGGATCCATCAGCGTAAGGCCACGTGGCTTCTCCTCTGGCTCCTCCAGCTCCTGGGGAGCCATCTTGTCTTATCCGTAGTTTGTCATGTAGGAGATGGACTCCTTACAACCGGGAAGATGGTTTCTCATATCCACCAGGGAAATACCACAAGAAGTCTCAGAAGAAAGCCATGCCCTCACAGAGGTCTCATTGGCTCCTCAATGGCTATCTTCTCAATGTAGGGGCTAGACTCCACCCCTACATTTCAATCATGAAATTGAAATAAGCACATGACCGCCAGAGACCACCCTTTGTCAATTTCACACTTTCAAATAACTCTGTAGCCATATGCAACTTTCAAATAAACAATGAAATCATATTTATGCCTCACAGAATAAAACTAAAATGCATACAATTTAACATGTGCCATCATCATTTAAAAATAACATTCTATAAGTGAACAAAACAAAATATATCCTTTGCCTCACAATTGCAGTTACATAATATCTACACCTTTATCCTATAATCCTATGAATATATATTTCCCCCACCTATGAGAGTTTGTAAGCCAACCACCTTATGCCTTTATTCCCTCATTTTGGGTATTTAATTTTTACATTGCCCATTTATATCAACCCACTACTCTGAGGAAACAATCATATCTTTCAACATGAAGAATCGTAATTCCAGTTGGAGCCTTGTGACGTGTGCATCCATTAACAAAGTCAAATCAGGACAGGCCATTCATTAAGTCAGCGGCAATATGCATCAGTTCACAGACTCAAATTGCTTCACTTCCTCTGGTTGGGTTCTGGCCAACTCAGTGTGGGCCAACTCACTTAGCTTCACCAGATCGCCTTCCCTTTAGACCATGGTCCTATCACACATTCTCAACATGACTAGCCCTCTCATGGCAGGTCATGAACTTCAAACCACTCAACCCTCTCTCATCTTCTCTATTTCCTATGAACCAAGTCCACAGGTGTCATTGGCCAAATTCAACCCTTTTCTTTGTTGCTGTAGTTCTCCTGCTTCTACTCAAAGAGTACATCTTGGTAGTCACCTAACAAGCATTTCAGCCTGCCACAGGCTTCCTTTAACATTCAGTCCCAGAGAGGAGTCATCTTCATGGTTGCAGATTCCTTCACTTGTGAAAATAAACACTAGTCAAAATTTTCCAAGGAAACAAACTTCATCCTTCTTCAATAGGTCAGTCTGACCTTCTTTCAGAATGCAAACATTTTGAGTACTCCAAAAGACTGGGTGGGATTAATCTCTTCAGAGATGTCTTTGAAGTTAAGTCCTAAACCCCTCAAGAGATAATTGCTTGACTTGAGCCAACTGGATTTACAAACTCTCTTTTCATACTTCCCAATAAACATTTCTATACATCCTTGTATTTATAATAATAGCCATAAGAAATCAGTATAAAAAGCATAGAGTCAGAAATTAAACTTAATTCCTAAAACAGTCAAGGTCAATACTTATTAAGCTTATCTATATCCTTATCTAAAGTACTGTTTACATAAAAACATGGAATTAGATCTCTGAAGGCATCAAAACAGATCCATGCTTTGGGTAAGGCATTCTAATCTTCTTAACCATTCTTCTTGTGCATCATAGGTTCTGAGACATTCAAATGGCAGCTTTTACCCCTGAGCTCAAGATATATATTAACAGTACTAATTTTTGCCATTTCATACAGGAATAACCAAGGACAGCATCCAAACAAAATAATCAAAACTTTAACTTCCCATATTCTTTCCAGAAAACAATTGAGTAAACTGCAATGACATATCTGACTTCTGGCTAGCCAAAGAAGAAACAATACCATGCGGTAGAGGTCAAACAAACATTTACCCTCCATCTTTATGATTTGTTTCTCTAGTACCCCACGTGTGGTACCATAATGTGTTAGTCCGGTTAGACTAGAGAAGCAAATTCATTGACACGCATATGGATATAAGGGTAAGGTTTATGTACAAAAGGAATGGAACATTGAGAAAGCATCCCAACCCAGTACAGTTCAAAATCATAAGTCTGATATTAGCCCATATGCCTGATATTAGTCTATAAAGTCTCCTTCCGACTCATGAAGTCACAGGTCACGGGGTGCAAAATCCTGGCACTGGCAGGGATCTCCAGATGGCTCCATGCTTTAAGGGATCAGGGTGCATGAATAGCTTCCAGTGGTGATAGAAGCAACTCAGTGTTGGTGGGTGGTCTCCATGTGCCTTCTCCAGCACCAGAGGTCTGTATCCATCAGGGTAAGGACATGCACATGGCTCCTCCAGTTCCTGGGATGTTGCCATCTTTTCTTTTCCGTCTCCAACAGGGAAATACATTAGATTTCCCAGAAGTCTCAGGAGAAAGCCAGGCCCACACAGAGGTTTCATTGGCTCTTCAATGTCTAACTCCAGATTAACAGGCTAGACTCCACCCCTACAGCTCAGTCATGAAATTGACATAAACACATGACTGCCACACCAGTGGTAAGCAGCAGGCTACAATCTGCAAGATTTTTGGTGTTCAGTCCCAGGGGCTATGAGAGGCGGGAGGGCTTTCTACTCCTGTAAAGAGTTATGGTTTTCGATACCCATGGGGCAGTTCTAGCCAGAATGAACTCAAAAGTGGTGAGATGTCACCAGAACTTTGATGCACACATGATTTGGAAACAGTTCCTGTTATTCTGTGAATAACATTATAGTATCATTTGTAAGGCAAAAGTTAAGCACTCCTAAAGCCATTCTCATTGTGCTTTTGTGTACTCTATAATTATATTTAATAAGTCATTTTCAGTTTTTTAGAAAACTCTAGTCATAGCTAATTAAACTAAAATCTTACATTCTCATGGTTTCAATTTGGTAGTTTTTGCATCCCTCTATCAGGGAGCTTTTTTTGTGTACTGTTACAGATATTCCTCTTTTTTTTTTCTTTCTAGGATTTTTAAGAACTCTACATAAATTATTGATAGAAATGCTGAAAAAAGATAAATTTAATTAAAATAAATTTAATGAACATAAATTCAATAAAAATAATTTAATATTAAGTTCATTCTGGAAATTAAATAATTTATGTTACAGTGCCTTTTAAAATGGTAGCCCAATAATCAAAAGCAGATTTTTGGTCATTCTAGTCCTATATATTTTTTAGGTAAAATGCAGTCTTTCCTGTTCTTTAAAAAAGAAAATAAGAACAATATATTGATGTTTGCTTTGCTGTTATTTCTACCTTTGTAAGAAATTTATATCACTACCTAATTTCTCTTAGAACCTTGTAATCAAATCCAAGCAAACTTATACAATATTATTTCCCCTAGAGGGATCCTTTTATTTATTTCCACTTTTAAAAAAGTCTTGCTAAAAATAATTATCTGTGACCATTATATATAAAAGTCTACCTATACCTGCTCTCAAGTCAATACTGGTGAAACATTAGAAACTGTTTTGATAATCATTTCCTGTGTATTAAAATATTTAATGGTGACAACATAGGGCACTCGAACATTGGTTGAACATTCAAACCATCCTTCTGAAATTTAATCACAAAGGCTGAAGTCATGCAAGTATTAAAAGTTTTCATCAATCCAAGTGTGAAACACTAAGAAAAAAATAAAAATTCAATATATTCTGATGGCAAGAAATGTTTGCTTGCTTATTGACAATCTGCTGATGTAGCCTGAGCATTAATATAAGCAGTAATTCCTGTTTGGTTCAATAAAAACTAAACCTATCAACAATAAACATAATCCTCTTAAGTTACTTTATAATGGCTTCTGACATTGACTTTCATGGTTTTATAACCTCTCATCTTGAAGATTTCAACAAGCTGGGTAATATTTTTACAGCATGCTTTGAACGACAAACCAAACAAAGGGATTACGACAACACACTCAGAAAATAAAATGCTCACCAGCACAAAACTGTACATGAAAGAAAGTAAAGAGGCATACAACAATCCAATTGAAACGACATTAAAAATTTAGGACCACAGGATTACTGAGCTTGGAATGAAACCAGGGGAAGGATAAAGCGTTTAGAGTTATCATAGTGGAATAATATGAAAATGTTGACTGCTAACCCATAACATCATATTCTACCAATGCAAATATTCTACTCATCCAAATAAATTGTATAAACATATATAGTATTATAACACACCAAATACTATGAATGATGTGTTTGTTTAACTGCAACTGTTATTTGGAAACTATATAATCAGAGACATGGCATTTTTTACCTTGAATATTATTTACTCTATTTATCTAATTTTATTTCTATAACAGTTGATTAATGTAAAATTAGATAATATACATTTATTACTAAAGCAACTATACTTGACTTTTACTATTAGGTATGCATATATTGTAACAAATTAATTTTATTATGTAATTTTACTTATAAATGTCTAAATGAATATTCTTTCAATAAAATATGGCATGTAATTTTGAATCTAAGTATATTCATTTCAATATCTTACATGACAACATGAATATATTTTGAAGTGGGAAAATAGTGTTTTGTTTACTTTCAGGGCATAATATACACAAATTCCTACTTGAAACTTTTAAGAATCTCTCTTGCACAAAATAAAAAACAAGAAAATTGGTGTAAACAATGTAATATTGATCTACAAACTATAGTGAATGGAATAAAAGTATTGTTTACATTTACTCAAAATAGAGCAAATATCAATTGAATATTTGATAGTTAATGAAAAAATGAATGTCTAGAGTCTCAAAGGCTTGAAGATAACTGAGTTGCCATTCAGCATGGAGACAGCAAAGTCCACAGGGAAGAAGCACAACAGCAAGTGTGATCAAGAGGGCCCAAAGGGAGCAGATAACAAGCATCAAAGAACAGGAATCACTTCATTACGAGTGAGTGGGGACCTAAGGCCCACTGGTGGGAAATTGGCCACCGCTTTACAGGGGAGCCATGGGAAGGAGACAGACTAGTCAGAGTGCAGCCAGGCAGTGATGATGTATACAAGTTTTCTCTAGTTCCTGAGGTCTCCCTACCCCCAACCATCATGATCCCAACTCTACCTTGCACATCCGGATGGACTGGAGAAGGTACACTAGTGGAGAGGGGGGCTGGAGATATGGGGATATCAGGATGGATGAGCCCCCTCGGGCCTGTGGTTAGATTGGAACTACTGGATGGGTGGAGAGAAGATGGAGTAGAGACGGAACCAGCTGCAAGGATCTACATATGACCTGTCTGGAGGACGGGCATGGGGAAGTGGGCTGAGGGAGGTGTCAGGCAGGGTAACAAACGACAGAATAATAATAATTTATAAAGTACTGAGGGTTGATGGGGGAGGGAGAGCGGGGGAACAGGGGAGAGGTTTGAGGAACCGACACCAGGGGCTGAGGGAAAGGGCAGATATTTGGAGAGTGATGACGGCAGCGGATGTGCGAGGGTGCTTGTCACAGTATGTTTATTTATGTATTGGAAAAATGATGCATGAGCCCCTAATAAAATGATTTTAATTAAAAAAAAAAGAAAAAAATGGATATTGAACTAGAATTATTAAAATAGTAAGTCATTAGCTAAAAGGTCAATAAAAATAGAATAGATCAGCAATAGCCTCTTCTTTCATAGTGAAGTGTTGATAAACTCAGTGCCGTCGAGTCAGTGGTAACTCAAAGCAAACTAGTAGGACAGAGTCAGCCCCATCTCCGTTTCTGAGAGTGGGACTCTGTTTTGGAGTAGAAAACCCAGGCTGTCTCCAAGAAGCGCAGGCAGATCACAGCTCAGCGTATCAATATTTCTGTACCAGGGCTCACCGATGTCCATAGGACTTCTCCAAGTGGGATAGAACAAGTTATTAGTGAATCCGCATTGAAATGGCTATATTTACTCAAACAAATAGCTACGGTTGCCTGGAAAGGAAATGGATAGAAAAATACAGCTTTACAACTTAGCTTTATTAAGTAATATTCCTTTTATGCTTACATATATGTTTGGCAAAATTAAAAGTTTTAAAAAGGTAACAAAATAATTTGGATATTTTTGTAGATTAATTCTATATCATAGTATGTTCACTAAATGGAATATATTTAAACTCACCAGTATTTGGTTTGGAACCCACGTGGCAGAGTTGTTATACTGAGGGCTGTGGTTTGAAAGGTAAGTCCTGGGGCTGAGCCCCGGGGGCGTAGTGGTTGTGCGCGGGACTGCGGCCCACTGGGACAGAGGTTCAATTCCAGCAGTGGGACTGGGCCTCCTACTCCCACCACCGGAGAGCAGTGATGCCCCCCCCACGCAAAAAAAATTATAACATGTAAACTTAGGATTAATATGTTTGTTTTTCATTAAAAAGAAAACAATGGAAAGAGACTACACATACTATCTTATTTTGTGTAGAAGCAGAGAAAATGACACAATAGAGGTCAATGTGCAGATGAGATCACAAAGATAGTAGCGAAGAAGAGTTAAAACAGACCCTGGCATCTCTTGCTGTAGTTTCAAGGAGCTGATCGCAACCCACAGTGACCGTGTGTGCAAGACACCGCCAGGTCCCATATCAGATTCACAGAGTGCCACGTTTAAGCCAAGAGTTGCAGACAGTGTGTCAATCATTCTCTTTACAAAATATGGTTTTCTTTTCCATGAACAAAATATAGACGCTGAAATTTCACCATCTTACCTTCCAAGGATCATTTTTGAGGTACTTATTCCAAGACAAATTGGTTATTTCTGTCCACCCATGATATATTCACTGTTATCTGAAACTATAGTTCAAATTCACCATTTCTTCTCCAGTCTTCCTTATTCATTGGCCAGTTTTCAGATGCCTTCAAGGTGATTGGAATGATCATGACTCTGGTCAGGCACATTTTCATCCTGAAGGTGGCATCTTAATTTATTGTAATTATACAATATCCTTGAGTACAGAAACACTGTAAAAACATTACATTTTCTGACAAATTGGTAATGTTTCTAGAAATTAACCATCAGTTAGAATTTTAACTGTAAGACTGTGAAAGTATGTTCTCTTCTTCCAGATACCTTTGAAATCCTAGATAACAAAAACTCTTCAAACATTATTGACATTTCCACTCATCTTCCTAATCTTTGAATGTTTCTAATCTTAATAGTCATGCAACAGAAATAGTGCTTCATTTCAGAGAACATCCACTAAAATAACATAAGTGAATGGTAAACCTTTACTAATTATAGTATTGAAAGCAAGTGTTTCCTTCGAGACCTCATGATCACAGAAGCTGGTGTGCTTCTTGCATGTGGGCTTTGTTGATCCCGAGTTAGATGACCACTTGTTTACCTTTAAGCCTTTAAGACTCCAGATGTTATATCTTTTGATAGCCAGGCACGATCAACTTTCTTCACCACTTTTGCTTATTCACAAATGTCTTCAGTGATCTTGCCTGGAAGGTGAGCATCATGGAAAGCCAATTTAAAAGAACAAAGTGTTCTTGCATTGAGAAAGTACTTGAGTGAAGGACCAATGCCCATCTGCTGTCTTACTATGAATCCTAATAGTATAAGCACGTAGATCTATTTTCCCTTTTCCCATGCCTGTATCTAGACCTCTATAAATGCCTTTTACCTCACAGTTCCTTCCTCTATTTATTTTTACTCTCCTCTTGTCCCACTATCATGGTGATCCTACTTTTGGGTTTCAATAATTTCTTTCTATTACTTTACTCTTTATCAGTCTCTATCAGGCATCTCACACGCACCTTGTCATTTTGGATGTGATTTTGGATCACTTTTTGCTCATTTGTCATTTGTGATTTTGGATCACTTGTTGCTCCCTTAACCTTTATGTCAGATCTTGTTTTCAAGGACTTCAGACTATTTTATCAGTTATCCTATAAGTTTCAAATGGAATAAATGAAGGGTGAGGTTCTCTACTTCTGTAAACAGGCAACATCTTAGAAACTTACAAGAGTGGTTCTAAAGTATCCTATGAATTGGCATTTATTTGATGTCAGTAAGGTTTGGAATTTTAAAATAAAACATTTCATATAGTAATGAATTTCAATGGGGTTTCTTTACTCTGATTAGCACACCTGAAGCGGTCACTAGTTGAGGTATTTTCAATCTCACCTCTTATTTTACTGAAAGGTACAAGGCAAACTATGATCTCTAATAAGAAAGAACTGTAGAAGGGTGTGATTTTGTTTTGTTTTTCTCTTATATTTAAATCCAACATTTACAATTCTAGAATAACTCAAATTCTACTCTAATAGTATTGTTCATTATTGAAATCTAAATTTTTAAGGAACATGAACTGATTTGAATTAGTTAATGAACAGTAAGGAATCTTGGATTTCAAGTCATCTTGAAATCTTGTTGCATTAAATTTTACAGGAAAGAAGATTTCAAACTAGTAAGTAGCATTAAAAGTCAAAGAAAACTCCCCTAGCTACAATCTAAGAAGAAAATATTAAGGGAAAAGTTTGTGTAAATGCTTCAAAACAATAATTTCAGAGCAAAAACATCAAGGGCTATCTTCTAAAAGCTCTCATCAGAGTATTGATGTTTTCAATGGAATATGCAATGCATTCTGGTTTTCCTTCTTTAATTAACCCTCTTCATAAAGATAGTATATCTGGATGTTAAAATGCCATCTTCAAAGAATGAATATTTTTAAGAATATTAAATAAATATAAAATCATTCCCTTTACTAATTCACTAATTAGTTATTATAATCATTTATGAAAATGGTAACGAGCATTATCAGTCTATATGACTTAGGCCTACATTTACATGGCATTTTATGTGTAAAAAGCCTGTTCATATTATCTCAAAGTAGTTATTCTTTAAAGAGGGGCCAGAAGGATTACAGAGACCAAGACAGCCCACTACTGTAAAGCATAAAATTCAGTCTCCCTGGGCTGAGAGCTACAGGAAACAAGATGAATAAACAATCAAGAATAAATTATGGTGCATTATATTTAACTGATAGATCCAAATGGGATTAATTTCTCACAATAATTGTCATCCAAATATGTGATGGCATTATAGACCAAGTTTTTATAAAGAAATATTATATCATGTTAGCTTTTGTTGCATTTCAGGAATTTAATTTAAAAACACATCAATGATTTTATAAAATTGTTGTTGAAAAACAGTGAGTCCAATGATTTAGAATTGGTTATTATATACTTTGAATTAAAAAGAATATAGTACTATATTCACAGAATTTATCCATCAATATGCTGTTTATATTTTATAAAGTGCTATCCTGTTCATTCTATTTTGCTGTGAATGAAACTTTTTAAAATGTCTTTGAGAAAGATTGGACTATGTGATAATGTAAATATTACTTCCACCAGATTCTACAGGGTGATTTTTCTTTGTTACACAGGGACTCTCCAAAATATGCATCAACTTGTTTGGACCACGATTCTCAATGATTTGAAAGTTATGTTATACCCCAGATGGTATACCTTTTGATAGCTGGACACCATCAGCTTTCTTCACCACTCTTCCTCATGCTCCCACCTGTCTTCAGTGGGCACTTTGGGTGTGTGTGCACATATTAATATGTGTTTTTCCCCCCGTTTGATGTCTATTGCCTAGATCTTTCACCACCGTGTGGCCAAGCTGGCTATTGTGCTTCTTCTGTGTGGGTGTGGTTTCTTCTCAAGTGGATGTTCTATTGTTTATCTTCAGGCATTTAAGACTCCAGACGATATATCCTTTGATGGCTGAGCACCATCATCTTTCTTCACCACATTTGCTTATGCACCCATTTTACTTCAGTGATCATGTTGGGCCAGGGATCCTCGAGGAATACCAGATTCATAGAACAAAGTGTTCTTGCATTGAGGGAGCACCAGGAAGAGGGCCCAAGGTCCACCTGCTGCCCTAATATTTGGCCTATAGATATGTTCTTAAATTTATTCCTACCTTATAACAGGTACTTATAGGGTATGTATGGACATACCTATGTTAGACCTCTGCAAGTGCCCTTTGCCTTCTAGCTCTTTTCTCTATTTCCTTCCATCTCCCTCCTGTCCCACCATCTTGTTCCACTTTCATTGGTATTTCTGTGTTTCCTCACAAATTCATTGACCTTGCTTAATCCCGACCATGCCTCCGACACCCTCCTTTCCACTGATTCCAGACAATTGGTTGCTCCCCCTCCCCTGTCCATGTGTTTGTCCATACCCCTTTCTCCTCCCCTCTCTCATGCCCCCAGGAATCGTTGTTTACCCAGTCCTTTCTGTGACGCATAGCGTCTCCAGAGGGATGTATTCCTCTGAGCATCATGTGTCGGCATGGAGCTTGGACCAGCTCTCTTCCTCTTCCTCCCTTCTTGTCTTTATCCCTGTGGGTGTAGGATGCTGGCCCCTCCCCTAACCTGTTCTCTGCCACGCCCTCTTCTAGGAAAGGAGTCCATCTGACTCTATAGCTCTCTCTTTTCTTGCATCCTTCCATGCTTGAGCATAAAAGAGCAGCCATCTAGCTCAAGAGCAACAAAACCCACCATAAAAGAAGCTCACGTCCCTGTGCGATCATGAGGTGCTGAAACAATCAGGTATCAGGCACCAAAGAAAAAAAATCAAAATCAAAGAACCAATTAAATTCTGATATCGCTGAAGCCAAATGGATAGAGAGGCAGAGTAGAAGAAAAGATGGTGCCCAGCTACCAAATGATTGAATTTCTAGAGTCTCAAAGACTTAAACATAACTGAGTCACCATTCAGCATGGAGACAGCAAAGTCCACAGGGAAGAAGCATAACAGCAAGTGTGATCAAGAGGGGCCAAAGGGAGCAGGTATCGAACATCAAAGAACAGGAATCACTTCATTACGAGTGAGGGGAGGAGCACGGTGGGGACCTTAGGTCCACTGGTGGGTAATTAGCCACTCCTTTACAGGGGAGCCATGGGAAGGAGACAGACTAGTCAGGGTGCAGCCAGGCAGTGATGATGCATTCAAGTTTCCTCTAGTTCCTGAGATCTCCCTACCCCCCAAACATCATGATCCCAACTCTACCTTGCACATCTGGATGGACTGGAGAAGGTACACTAGTGGAAAGGGGGGCTGGAGATATGGGGAAATCAGGATCTATGAGCCCCCTTGGGCCGGTGGTTAGATTGGAACTACTGCATGGGTGGAGAGAAGGTGGGGTAGAGACGGAACCAACTGCAAGGATCTGCATATCACCTGTCTGGAGGACAGGCATAGGGGAATGGTTGAGGGAGGTATCAGGCAGGGTAAGATATGGCCGAATAATAATAATTTATAAAGTATTGAAGGTTGATGGGGGAGGGAGAGCAGGGGAAGAGGGGAGGGGTTGGAGGAACCGACACCAGGGCCTGGGGGAAAAGGCGGATGTTTGGAGAATAATAACAGCAGCGGAGGTGCAAGGGTGCTTGTCACAGTATGCTCATTTATGTATTGGAAAAATGATATATGAGCCCCTAATAAAATGATTTTTAATTAAAAAATTAAAAACTAACAAAAAAAATATAATATGATCAAATGTGATTATCTCTGATGTGATGTGAGAATTTTTTGTTCCACAGTTCCACAACTTTAATTAGGTTACAGTCAGGACCTATGTAAGAACAATTGTGTTGAGCTTAGGCCTTCATCACCTTTTACCTTATAAGATATAAAATGTAAGAAACTTCAGCAGAGAGAGAAGCAAAGCCTTTAACCAAGGAAAAAAGAGTAGGAATTGAACATGTCATTTGGATCCTGGCTCCTGTGCCGAGACACACTTACACCCAGACACAGATGGATGAAAAGCACTATCCCACAGAGTCAACAGAAAGGGAAATACTTCACCTCAGTTGGCAACCTGATTTTTGACATCTAATTTCCTAAGCTGTGAAAGAATAAATCTGTGTTTGCTAAAGCCATACAACTGTTTTATTTCTGTTATAACAACATTAGAAAACTAAAACACTATGAGTCAATATTGAATCCATAACTATTAACAGGAAAACTTGACAAATAATTTGGGGAATCTAGATTAGAAATGGGGAAAATTCTGGCACAGAATTTTGTCATCAATGGAACAACAATTTGAACATGAAATTTTGAATATAAAAGACCTTTACTATGTAAACTTTTAATTAAGGAACAGTATAATATTCAAAAGAAGAGTAAATGCAAAGGGAATCATAGGTATAATTTTGAATAGGAAATTTTAGTTTGCTGTACTAAATTGAATTTATACTTCACATACGTTCTTTTTTTTGGGGGGGGGGGGGCGCGGGCCATCACTGCTCTCCGGTGGTGGGAGTAGGAGGTCCAGCCCCACTGCTGGAATTGAACTTCCATCCCAGTGAGCCGCAGTCCCACGCACAACCACTATGCCACCGGGGCTCAGCCCCACATACATTCTTAATATAGCATGTATGTACACATTAAATCCAGTAAAAAGCATAGAATATAAATTCTCTATTGTATGCCACACTTAAGACATTTATGGACTATTACCAAACTAATTTCCTAATAGTGAAGATTACAAAGAATTCATAGTAATATTTACTAATATTACTATACACTTAAAAACAATATACTTAATTGCAATGGTAATAAAAGATCCATTGATTGTTTATTCCAAATTTAAATAACGCATAGCTCAGTTGTTTGGTGGGGTATATTTTTCAGGTATCAGGTATCAAAAACTCAGAGCAAACACTCATAATGTGAATGAGGGGACGGGGAGGTGTGAAGTGAAGGCCCAAAGTCAATCTGTAAGCACTTGGACTTCTCCTGACAGAAGACCTATGGGGAGAAGATGAACCAGTAAGGATGCAATGTAACACTGATGAAACATACAGTTTTCTTCTGATAATTTAATGCTTCCTCCTGTCCACTATCATAAACCTAATTCTACCTTATAAAATTGACTACACCAGAGCACATACATGGATACAGATAAGAGCTGGAAACACAGGGAGTTTAAGACAGATAAACCCCTTTGTACCATTATTGAGAGTAGCCATACCAGGAGGGTAATGGGAAAGTGGGGATAGAAAGGGGAAACTGATCACAATTACATACGCATGACTCCCTAACAAGTGTATGGACAACCATTGATGGGTTGGGGGGAAACATCAGACAGTGCAAAACATGAAAAATAATAACATATGAAACAGCTCACTGCATCGTACCATCTCATAACTATTTTTATCTAAGCTAGTGTAAAAAGGGTGATTCTAAAATAAATGGAATTACTAAAATAGTCAGATTATTCATAGAATCAAAAACATTGCCATCTTAAAATAGAGTATATATTTGTCAGATATCATACAGCTTATGTTGTAAAAACTCATCTCTCATCTGATCATCAGACACATTTTTTTGCTCCAGGAAAAGCAGATTCTGCATCATTGGATCACCTCCCTGGAATAGTGGGTATGAGTAAGCAGCTAAACTATAAACTTTCAAATAAAATACTTTTATGAGAATAAAGATGAACTTCTATATTTAATTGAGTTGTGAAGAAAAATAAACATATTTAGTGATGTTCAGGTTGTTTCTTATTTTTTGAAGGAATTTTACACAATGAAATCAATTTGCTGTTAATGTTCAATATTACTTAAGTACTGATTTTGATTTTTCACCATGAAATCACAAATTCTGCATTGACCTCATTCTTCCTATGGTTAGAATTTTTCATTAGCAAAACTATTAAGTAACACAAATTTGAAGTAAAATGTTTTGGATAGTTTCCTTTAACTCACTGAACATATACAGAGTAAATGCACCTATAGAATGGAACTTCAATAATGAATAATAGAAGGCAGTTGATATTCATCCATTTTTTATGTTTAGTTGACAAATTTACATATATGTCACTGATTTACTTACTTTACCTAACTATGTACCACTGTATTTACCTTCTTCTCAGGAAGGAATTTAAGAAGATAAACTTATTGACCTGGTATGTATGTATGTGTATGTATGTATATATATATATATATACACACATATTTATCTTAGTAAGTTCATATATGTGTACATATATAATAAGGAAACTGGGATTTATGGAAATGCAAAGGTAATAATGGGATTGGGATTGATGAGTACTGGAGGAAAGAATTTTGAGAGGGAGGGAGAAAGAGGGAATCTACCTCCACGTGTGAAAGAAGAGGAATATTTTTAAAAAGATTGTGACCATGACTGCACAGCACTTCGTATGATTAAGGCATGAATTATATCATTTGTTAATTATATATCAATAATAAATAAATAAGAAAATTTCTCAAGTATTTACTTTTAGACAGTCAATGATCCTTAACTCACAGTCCCAAATTTTCATCTTGTCATTTAATTTAAAAAGATAAACAAATTGCACTGAGCCCCAGTGGCATAGTGGTTGAGTGTGGGACTGTGGAACACTGGCTTGGCAGTTCAAATCCAGCAGCAACTCTCAGGAGCAAGGATGGTTAGCTCCCATGACCACGAGAGGGCAGTGATGCCCCCCAACCCCCCAAAAACAAAAAACAAAAACAAAATGCTAAACAATATTAGCATCCTATATAATAAATACTTTAGGATTCATTTCTCAGTTAAATTACACATTCAGTGAATACCCCATAACTCATAAATTTTAATACCTCCCATGTATTAAGAAAACTAGAGACATTATGCTTAAAGGGCTTGACTTTTAACTGACCTTGGAATCCAATGAGCAGTTTTACTCAACCTGCTAGACTTGTTAAGAGCCTTAATTAACTTGATTTCAATAGGTTTGTTTCTCTTTGAGCTTTGTTATGGGTTGAATTACATCCTTCCTCCAAACTTATATTTATACTGAGCCTTGTACCTGTGGATTTGATCCTGATTGGAGTAGATAATTTATTTATATATTAATAAAGTTGCATCAATGCAGGATTAAGACATAAAATGCTTATCAGAAAACCATATAATTTAGAAATGTTGAGGAACCAAATAATGACCCGATCTAACAACAAATAGGAATAAATTTGATCAAAGTCTAGACTTTTTAGCATGCAGAACTGAGAGACTAGGATATTTTTTCTGATGTTCTTTAAAGTAGCATGCTTGTATTAATGTATTTGTGTGACAGCATCGCTAAAGAGCTAAGAAAGCGTATTACTTAACATTCAGTTATTTTAAGAAATCATGTTTTGTCTACATAGTTCCTTTCAATGGACACTCATGTCATTTAATAATAAAATGTTTAGCTGGAATACTTTATCAAAAGTTGCTAGTCAACTGAAGCTGAAAAACCAAGAAATGAATTGTCTCCTAGAGTCTCTGAAGGGAAACAGAGCCAAGTTGACACCTTGCCATCTGACTTCCAGACCCCAGAACTTTGAGAGAATTTGTTTCTGATGTTGTAAGCCACTAAAAGTGCTGCAATTTGTTACAGATGCCTCAAGAAATGAATCCCTAAGTTTGGCCTTAGGGATAAAAAAGATAAAAAACTTGTTGGCAAGGGCATCTGAGATAGTTAAGGTCTATTGTGCCAACCAGGCTGATAAACACATGTGGAGTTAATTGAAGGGTGGAGAGATAAATGGCTTGGTGAGCCTCACCTTTCTGGTTCTCAGATCTATTGTTCTCTGCTGGTTGGAACAGGGTGCAGTTGCCTTAGCAAGTTCCCTGATTCACCTGGCAAGGTTCACTTCCTTTGAGACATCTCTGAGGAGAAGCTACATGGACCTACTGTGAGGTAGCCCTGGGTGCTGGTATAGCCACGTGGAGACCCCTACCAGCACTGAGATGCTTACACGGTCATTGATTCAGCTTTCCTCATGCAGTTGGCATCACTGCGCGTATTTTGCGGGATGGAGGAGGACTTTGTAGATTGGTGTTGGACCTATGCACCTGAACAGCACTCAATTAGGACACTTTCTGAAGGTACATTTACCCTATATATAAAACTTTCTCTTATACATATATGAATTTCTTTGAATTTGTTTCTTCACTTTACCCAGACTAATACAGCCTCTGAGTCAGAATTTCAGTATAGGCTGATGAACTGAGCAGAAAAAATGGGACACTTTCCTCAACTAAGAGAGTAGCTTTAAAAACTCAAAACATGATTCTAGAAAGAAGAGATAATAACTTAAAAAATTAATGGTATTCATTAGAATAAACAGCTTACTTAAAAATTCTTTAGAAGTAGCATTTGCTAAATTAGGATTAATTCAGAGTCTTACTTTACAAATCTCTTCTTGAAAGTTTATGGAAATAATAAATAATATAGTCAAAATATAAGGTACCTAATTTTAAAAGAACAATTTAAGATTGTGTTCCCAACTGTTGCCAAGTTTATTTTTATTACTTTTAGTTGTATCATTCATATTTTTTCTTATTATCCACTTGATCATATCTCTGATACAAAAGACTGGATCTCCTTATGGCCAATCTTTTTATCAAAAACTAGGATGGAAAACTCAACTTTCCAATGAGTAGTACCAAAGTTAATTTCTTTCAAAAATACATATGATATATAATAGATGTTTGCATAAGCAAAAGCTTTAAAATGAATAAAATTCTAAATAAACCCTAACTTATTAAAGTAGCACATACATATTTTTAGCCAAGTCACCAATGATTTGTACATTAAGAATTATTCTAACTTCTCATACAACAAAAACATGTTTTTGGAAAATATTTTTATAACCAACTATCTTGTTTAATGTTTATGCTTATCTGCTTCTTTTCTTGTAAAATGTCCTATAATTAAATTATCACATTTCAATACTTGTTTTCAACAATCTACAAAATATCATTGAAATAGTGGAGTGATAACTATATCTTAATATTGAAAAAACAAAATATCATTGAAATACTGGAGCGATAACTATATCTTAATATTGAAAAAACAATGGACTGCAAAATGACACACCTATCTGTATTGGAAGAAGTATGGGCAGAATGCTCCCTTAATACCTACCTCACATGTTTTGGACATGTTGTCAGTAGAGACAAAGTCCCAAGGGAAAAGAAGGTGCAATTTAATTGGAAGCAGATTCTTCAGAGACGACCAATGACATGTAAATATGCTCAGTAATAAGAAAAATTAGGGAAATATAGTTCAAATTTAATTTTATGTGACTCATAATATTTGTATTGCTGTCACATTTTATTAATGGTGCATTAAGATTGATACTAAAATGATTTTATCTTGCTTAAAACATTTTTGAGAAAATGTTAATTACTCTAAGGTTTTTGTTTATAGGAAAGGGCAAAAAGTGAGACATTTTGTAGCTTCAAAAGGGGCAAACAACCTAAATCTATGAAAAAAATAGTTTCAATCCTAGAAATATGTATTTATTAATTTTATGCTTCCAAAAATAAAGAAAAAAACACCACCTTTGAGGGTATTCCCAAATAAAAGCTTTAGACTCACTAAATAAACAGTAAAGTATAAGTGATAGACCAATAAATCTCATAGGTTGTAACCCAAGAATATTTATATTCCATTCCATTGACCTATTGAAATATAAGAAGAGATTTTAGCCTTAAAAAAGTTACATCTAGTAATTTATCTCATTTCCTCTCTCTTTTTTCATTTTGTGCTAAATATGCCTTATGTATTATATTTGGAAATATGCCTAAGTCTATTAGAATGGATTGTGTTGCACCGATAGTTTCTGCATTGTGCTGGTGGCCTATGGTTTGGATGCCAGCCACAAGGTCAGCAGTTTGAATGTAGCATTCATTCCTTAGGACAAAGATGAGGCTATCAGCTTCATTAAAGATTTAAGACTCAGATACCTAAATAAACAGTTCCGCTTTGTCTGATGGAGTTACTATGAATTGGGATCAACTGGAAGACAATGGATTATTTAGATATTGGATTTGAGTCTTAAAATATTCTGCAGATTGTTATTTTGTCAAACTCTATGGCATACCTACATCAAAATATACAGCATCCCATTAATACCAGGCATGTATAGCTCAGTAACATCCATTACTTTCTGCATATGTACAATAAATATCTAAGGAAAATATCTCACTCTTCCAATCTATACCATCATGATAACCACTGATTCCTATGAATTGTATTCTTTCTTCCCTGGCTAGATACTTTAAAGTTGTTGTTTTTGTTGTTCGGTGCTGTAACTTTGGTTTGAACTCAGAATACCCTGTATGCAATGCAATAAAATATTGCCTGGTCCTGCCTGTGCTGGATACATATTAATACTAGATAATATCTATTTTACTCTGACCCCATTCCAGTCCTTCAAATTCATTTCATTTTCCATTCCTTATCTTTTAAGATCTTCTATATAACATTTAGTTAGAATTATTTTCTACTATTTCCTCTTATAGATAGTGGAAAAATCTCAGTTCACAGTAAAAAGGGCCAATCTGTCACCTTCTTAGAGATTGAGGTCAGTATAAGAATGTTATTCCGATTAGTCTTCTAAAACCACCACTTTAAAAATCAGTTTTTTGAAAAAGTTATTTTCCTTTCACAAAGTAGAAAGAGTAGTACCTACTTCTGATTGCTAGGTTAACAGTTATACTCACCTTATCTCCATTATCCTCTTAAGGACTAGATTTTTAAACACCTTTACTAGTATACCTGCTGTGCTAAACCTTTTTCTTCTTTGGAATTTGATTCTTAAGATCTATCTTGAATTCCAATGCTGAACAATGGGTACTTGATGGTGGTAGCAGATAAGAGGGTCCTGGAAAGATATGAAGGACTTTACTGTGTCCCTAGGAGTAGCCTATAGACAGACTTACATGGAATAAGTAAGAATCAAAGGAGAAAGAGGCAAGAGAAGTAAAGGATTTTGAAGGAAAGGCGGAGTAATAGGAAACACATACATGCAGAAAAATAATAAAATAAAGAGAATAATTTATTTTTGTAGCCTTTGAATTTCAAATTTTAAATGGTAGTACAGCACATATTATATTTTGACCTAAACAAGTGCTTTCCAGAAGGGACAGGCCTAAAATATTCCAGAATTATTAACATTTTTTATAATCTTTGGTTCAGCTAACACTATAATGCTTTCCTCTAATTAAGTTATGTTCAATTTGAATAAATATTATGCTTTTATTCACATGAATGATATTTACGTTATATTCAAAATATGGAAAATTGTGGTTATAAAGAGGGTTTTTTTACTGTAACTGACTTGGATGCTTATTTATCTAAGTTGCACATTTAATTGCCTCACGCAATCATATTGTGGGTTAATTAATTTTTTTCTTAACCAAAGCAGTCATTAATCATTGTTTTGGCTTTTTTTGCTTATTGTTTTTAGTTGATTGGAAGTATGCCCATCATTCTTGGAAAGGATAAACACATGCCCAGACTTGGAAAGTAAAACCCATCTGATAACTGGAACAAAATCTAAAGCAAAGCAAGGGTGAATCTTTATTAATTAGACTTGAATAACCTCTTGAGAAAAAGATCAAGTGTGTTGCTCTTTGGAATATTTTAATTTCTCAGAAAAGTGTACATAAAAAACAGACAAACAAAAATGTATAGTGATTCTTATGATATTATTGCTTTTAAGTTGCTTCAAAGGGATTGTTGAAGGTCAACAGAAGCTATATCTCTCCTACCTTAGTTATGAATAACTTCAGAGGTTGCAACCTGGAACCATTGATTCAGAATGAGAAAATAACCAGGCAACTTCTGATCTGTCTCTCTGTTCTTTTTCATTTGAATGCAATAAATCATTAGGCTTAATAAAATCTTAAACTTACAACACTATATGCAATGAATGTACTATATTAGAAAATTAAGGGATAACAAAGTAACTTATTGTCCCCAGCATATCTGAATATAAAGTAAATGAATTATAAAACAAGCATCTCCATTTTCCCTTCACATAGATATAGTCAACTTGATTAACATATCTCTTGCCTAGCAAGTCCACATATATAATTTCTGCTAATGAATTTGAAAAAAAAGGTAATTTACCAAGTAGAAGTTCTTGATCTTAAAAATTTTAGGATGTGATTTCCAATTTTGTTTTGATTACCAAGACCATATATTTCAAGTACCAACTCTTCCTCTTTGTTTCTAACTTTTGCATCTCAGTCACCAATAACTATCAACACATCTTGATTGCATTTGCTTTACAGTTCAGAATGAAGATATTAGTAGAATTCTTCAATTTCATCATCAGTTCGTTTAGTGTTTGGTGTATAAATTTGAATAATTGTGTTAACAGAATTTCCTTGTATATGGATAGATATTTTCCTATCCCAGAAAGATCGTACTTTTAAGTAGAACTTGAAATGTGCTTTGTGACCATGTATGAGAATCCATTGCTTTCGATTTTGCCATTCCTGGCTTAGTAAAGCATATGTTTGTTTGATTCAAAATGGACAGTACCGGAGCATTTAGCTCACCAATGCCTAGAGCACCGAGTCTTATGTGTTACATTTCCTTTGGGTGACTTCCAACTTTCCTCCTTTTATACTGTGTATAAGTTTGATTTTGAATAAACATGTGAGGCTTCTTATTTTAAGTGTTACCCCATCAACAAATGAAGTCATAAGGTTTTACTCCAGGTCATTATGGTCAGCTTTGCTTCCCAGGTCATATTTTGCATATTTTCTAATCTAAATTACTCATCTCCTGGCTTAAAATGTTCTGTTGCTATATACAATTATTGCAGAATAGCTGACAGTGCTCTGCTGCTATTTATAAGGTTTCAGTGGACAATCTGATTAAAACAGAAGGCCTGTTTCTTCTTAGTTGTCTGTTTTTAACTGGAAACTCCATTTAAATCTGTTCACTTTGAGTTCACATTTGAAGTACTTGTAGCATAACTTTCAGCATCACAGCATGACATGAATTACTGCATGATGTCAAATTGAAAAACAAATGGTAGACCTCAGAATTATAGGATCTGAAAACAACATAAAGTTAATGGATATTTCATTAGCAAAGAAGTAAATTTTTAAAAATGGTACTTGTGTAGAAAAAATGAAAAGGTAAGTTTTTAAGTTTGTTGAACTTAAAAATTTAAGACTAGAAGAAAAATAGATTGGGTCTAAAGTTCATAGCTTTGAAAACTCTATGAAACAGGCCACTTCTGCATTCCTGTGGTTGCTGTATGAACAAAAGAAATGGAAGGTAGCTGTAGGTGTTATGCACAGTCCATTCTAAGTCATAGTTGCAAACAGTGTTATGACCTAACCACCATCCTGTGCCCTCCCCACAAATGGCCTCATACTTGAGTCCCTCTATGTGACCACTGTGAATCCATCTTGTCAAATATTTTCCTCTTTTCTACTTCCTCTCTACCTTACCAAACATGATACCTCTTGCAGGGACTGGTCTCTCCTGACAACATGTTCAAAGTACATGAGCGGAAATCCTGCTTCTTGCCCTCTAAAAAAACCTAGATTTGCTTCTTTCAAGACACACGGTTTGTTCTCTTAATAGTCCATGGAACTTTCAATATTCTTCAAAAGCACCAAATCAAATACATCAGTTTTGCTTTAGGCTTCCCTATGTAATGCTCATGCATGCTTTTCTTCTTCTGGTGTTAATTTTTGCTCAACAAACTTAGAATGTTTTTTTCTGATTTTTTTCCCACACACAATTATTTTTTTCTGGTATTCTCTACTTTCATACAAGATCCTTGTGATGCCAGAAATGATATCCTTTGTTTCCTATCCTCTTATGAATCTGTTTTGAATGCCTGACAACTTCATGCCTATGTTGTTGCACATTTAGCAAAAGTTTACTTGCATGTGATATTGATTAGTTTTCTCCCTATAATTTAAATATTCTATTGGGAATGGGTAAAAATATGGTTCTCTTTCAGTCTGTTGACCAAGTAGCTATCTTCCAAATTTCCTATCATAGAAAGGTGTGAACTTTCAGCAATTCAGCAATTTGAGGAAGCAGTTCAATTGTGAGTTCCTCAATTCCTGGAGCCTTGGTTTTAGCTAATGCTTTTACTGAAGCTTGAATGTCATCCTCTATTACTCTCGCTTCTTCATTTCTTACTTATGAATATCGTGGGTATGTTGGAATGGAGTCTTTTTGGTACAGTGGCTCCACGTGTCCCTTCCTTCTTTGTTTGCTTTCCACATCATTCCATACTTTACCCATAGAATAGGTCAATCTCATAATTGAAAGTTCAATTTTTTTCTTGTCTTTCCATTTTAGATATGCTGAGCATATTCTTATCGTTTGATTTTATAACTCTAGATCTTTGCACATTTTATTATGATAGTTTACTGTCTTATGGAACTAGCTTTACATTTTCTATTTTGCACTTTGATTTTATCATCTCTTAGTGAATTGGAGCATTAAGAGCAAGTTACGGGATCTCTTATGGCATCCGTTTTGATTTTATTTCTTGTGCTACTGACTACCTTTTTCCTTTTCTCATGCATGCTATGTCCTCCCCAAACTCATCTGATCTTCAGTCATCAGCATGAGTTGCAACAAATCTGTTCTTGACATGTTCTAAACATTCAAGTGGACTTGACCCAAGGATATATTTTGGCTGTCATATATGACTTTTTCTTTTCTTAAGCTTCAAACTGAATTTACTAAGATCAGCCAATGTTCTGTTCTATAGTCAGGTCCTGGCCTGGTTTTAGCTGCCAGTATTGAGCTTCTCTACTGTCTATTCCTACAGATGTAATCAATTTGATTTCTGTGTCTCCCAGTTGAAGAAGTTCACATATACAGTCACCTTTTGTGTACATGACAAGAGAAAAAAAAGCTTTTTGCAATGAATAAGTACTTGGTCTTGCAAAATGCCCTCATACAATCTCAGGTTTCATTTTATTCACCAACATCACATTTTCCAATAATTGTTTTTCCCTTCTTACTCCAATTTTTGTATTATAATAATCATTTATTAAGATATAAACATATATTTAAATATTTATAATATAGCCATAAAGTTATCAGTGGTTAAAACCTCTGTAGTTGACAGCCTATTTTTTCTTTTGTGTCTGTTCCAAATATGGGATGCTCAGTTGAAACTTGTTCAGTCTGGGTATTGCTGCTGGCATTTGAAATATTGGCCACATAACTTATGGCATCACAGCAATTCAAGGCAACAAAAATATTGCAAGGAAAAATGTGCACAGCTTTGAGTTAGAAAGGAAAAAGGAAGTATGTAATCAGAATATCTTAAAGATCGCAAGAAGCAACTTAGCTTTATTTTGCAATATTGAAAGATTCTATGACCAAGACATTGGATGAAGCAGGAAATCTTGAAAGAAGATAGAAAGAACACTAGAATACCAGAAAGAATGAGTGGACACTCCGCTGTTTCCAGAGTAACAGAAAAGCATGAGCCCATGGTACTGACAGAAGACATAAAAGCTGCACTAACAATATTAGCCAAAAACAAAGTTCCAGGAGTTGATAGACTGCCAAAGAAATGTTTCACCAAACTGATGAAGCACTGGTAGCACTTTCTCATTTATTTCAGGAAATTTGAGAGAGAGTTTTTTGGACAGCTCACTGAATGAGATTCTACTTTGTGCCCATTCCAAACAATGATTCCTAAAAAAAATCTCAAATTATAGAACAATATTATTGATATCACATGCAAGTAAAATCTTGTTGAAGAACAACTAACAATGTTTCTGAGAAGCTACCAGAGGTTTACTCTGATTCAGAAGACGACATGGAGCAAAGAATATCTTTCCTGAGGTAAGATGGATCTGAGCTGAAAGCAGAGAATAACAGAAAAAAAAATGGTTATTTATGTGTGTTGTATTGACTCTGCCAAATCATTCAACTTTGCAGATAATGAAAAAAACATGCTTAGTCTTAGAATTGCAGAACACCGGATGGCAGATTTGCATGAGGCTCATGAACTAGTTATGTGGAGAGGAAAAGAGAATGCTCTGTGGTTTAAAATCAGGATATGGGCACAGCAGAATTTTATCTTCTCACTGTGCTTCATCATCCTGTGTGTTCAGCAAAAATGAGAAAAATAAGATTATATAAAAAATGTGTGGTGTCAGGATTGTAACATGTCTTATTAACTACCTCAGCTATGCAGATGGCAGAGCCTTGCCTTCTGAAATCCAGGGGCACTTGAAGCACTGGCTGACGAAGATCAGAGATCACAGCCTCTAATATGGATTACAATTCAATACAAAGAAGACCAAAATCCTAAGAACCAGTCCAATAGTCATCAGCAGGAGAAGTGGTGAAAATTTGAAATTGTCAAAGATTTTTCTCAAGCTTATATCTATAATCAAGTTGTTCCTTCCACAATACCTTCATTTTAGAAGATTTCTTTATTTGTTAGAAAGGCCACATCGAACTCAGAGAGAAAGCTCACCATTGTGGAGAGTTCTTGGAGAAGACCCTAGTTTACACAATTTGGCATCAGTAAAGTGCTGGGAGCTAAGCCTCTCTCACTGGTCCCTGGGTTCTGCGACACGTGGTCTTTGGGGCCTGGTCTCCATTGTTTGGAAAGCTCCCCTGATGCTCTGCCTCATAGTTCCATAGTCTTGGTCCTGTTTCTCTGCTCTTGCTCAAAGTCTCCTTGCTTGACCTCCAATCTTGGTCTGGCACTTCCCCTGCCTCTAGCACTTCAAGCCGGGAAGGATCCTCTAAGTATCGCAGTAGTGGCTCACCTTCCTTGATGGACTTTGGGATCCAGTGACTTGTTTCTGAGATAGCGCTCTTATACAGATCATACCCACAGTAAAACAAAGTACAAATAAAGGTTGTGATTTGGTTTATACTCTACAGGACAGTGCTTCTCAACCTGTAGATCATAACCCCTTTAGGGTTCAAATGACCCTTTCACAGGAGTCACCCAATTAATAAGAGTAGCAAAATTATGGTTATGAGGTATCCATAACCATAATTTTGTGGTTAGTGGGGGTCACCACAACATGAGGAACTTTATAGAAGGGCCGCAACTTTAGGAAGGTTGAGACCCACTGCTCTTGGATAGCACTCTCTAATCTTGTTCTTAAGCAAAATGTATAATTTCTTCCAAAATCAGATTATAACCACAGGAATAGAGGCTAAAATGTCCTTCACAAAAGAGATTCTAGATAGCAAGGCCTTACTAATTGACTACATCTTAACGTCTGTGCCTAAGACTTGTTTTTTATCATTGCCAGTATATTTTATATGCAAAGCACTTCCTGTCTGCTTCTAGTTGCACACAAGTTGCTATGATGATGACTATGATTCAGCTGAACTTTTTATTTCCTATTATGGACTAGGATGAAACACTGGGTGAGCTACTCTTGGAAATTAGTCAATGGAAACACTACAGGTCAACATTATGCCAGTCACAACCAAGCATGGAATACATGCCCAGGCAGTGCTTTAGTTGTTTGTGCGGTTACGCATGGGTCCAATGGCATCTAAAATAACAGGAACACTAAGCACAAAAACAGAGAAACAGATTAACTTAAAGCTAGACTAGGGAATCGAAATTCTGTTTCTGCTCTAGAAAACAATTATGCCAATTAGATTGCACCTTTGGAGATTTCTGTCTTTATATTTGCTATGAGAACCAACATTTTGCTTGAACTTCACAGGGCATTCTAATAGACACCTAATTCTTCAAACCACTTTAGTCTGTAGCAAAAGCATCTACTCTGTATAAAATTGAAATCTAATCATTATACTAATGTGAAAGGTTAACTTCCTCTGTTTTTTCATGTACTATATTCTGAATTTCAAGAAGCTGGAGCCTGGACTCATGAATCTACAGTGGGTGGTTAACCCAAGATTGACAGGAAGACTATAAGTTGGTGGCGACAGAAGCAGATGAATCCAAGGTCAATCCTGTGATTGCAAGCCTGTGTTGCAAAGCTCCATGAATCTTTGGTCAGCAGGTCAGTTGGCAGGTCTCTGATGATGCCTAAGATTGGCTGACAATTTCCAGAAGCTTGGTTCTAGTTCAAAGAACTTGTGGACTATGAACCAGATGCAGGATCCAGATGAAACAAAAAAATAAGAGAACATTTTCATGGCATTCTTATATTGGAAGCAGACCATACCAAGGAGGAAATATGATTTAAGTGCTATAAGGACTCGGACCTGAGTAGGGGTATTATATTGTCACATCATCTTAGTCCATTTTGGAAGCTTGTAGCTAATTGAATTTGACCACATTGTGTTATGTCAGCCCATGGGAGATTTCTAGGTGTTTACTGTCAAACCACTTAGAGTTCTGGCCCTATCAAATTGACTCAAAATCTTAACTATCCACTTCTTTATCCACATGGCACCAGTACAAAGCTCCTTAAATAACACATAGTTTCTAAATAAAGGCAAGAGTAAATTCAAACTGGTACTTAACATGATACTATTAACATGATAAATAACAAAACAAACATTGATGCATGTACACACACAGGAAGAAATACTCATAACAAAGATAGTCCTGATTTCTTCAACTGACCCATGATCCTAAATGGTATTTTGGAGTATCTTCTTACATTAATACTCAGTGTCCCCTGTGCTTCCATAAAATACTTTGGTTATACTCACCTTCAGAAAGGGAACACAGAGGTTATGGGTAAAATAGCTAAGAGTGATCAAGAAAGGGAACACAGAAATTATGGGTACTTTAGCTAAGTGTGATTAGATGGTACCTGACTCTCAGATAAAATAGGATC
>PVJH01010231.1:0-75369 GCA_004026705.1 Nesogale talazaci | reverse complement strand
TGGATGGATGGGTGGGTGGGTGGATGGGTGGGTGGATGGATGGATGGATGGATGGATGGATGGATGGATGGATGGATGGATGGTGATAAGAGTTGCACAAGCCCCCAGAAAAATGACTTAACAACAAAAAAATAATAAGTGAGTCAGACATCATCATTGAGTTGTGAGGATTTTATGAGTTGAAGCCAAGTTCCTTGTGGTGCTTTGTATATGTTGAAAGCAAACACAAACCCACTGCTATTGAGTTGATTCTAACAACGCAACCCTATAGACAGCTAGAACTGCTTCTTATGGTTTCTAAGACAGTAAATCTCTAGTAGTCAATAGCCTCATCTTTATTCCTCAGAGTGGCCGGTAGGTTTGAACTACTGACCTTGCAATGAGTAGTCTAAACTTAGCCCATGGTGCCACTACAGCTCTTTTAAATATAAACCAAAACCAAACTCAATGCCACCAATTCAATTCTGACTTTTAGTGACCCTATTTTTAAGTATTTATGCCACAAAGACAGCATAGCTCCTTTCATTAATTATAAGAAAATCGTAAACTAGGGAAAATATTAAATGGCTGGTAGTTTCTTAAACACATTTTTAAAAATTGAGGCCCCGGGCTGAGCCCCGGTACTGTAAGTGGTTGAGTGCGGGACTTTGGCCCGCGGGCTCGGCAGTTTAAATCCAGCGGCGGCTCTCAGGAGCAGCACTGGGTAGCTCCCACGACCACCAGAGGGAGTGATTCCCCCCCCCCCCCAAAAAAAAAAAAAGTCGAGGCCTCATTCCAAAGACTTCTCTATAAAGGTTAATTATGCTGGAGTTATGATGATGGTCTTCCTTCAATGAGGATTAGTGACTTTGAAAATTAAAGAGTTTCTTTAATACACTGAGGTGGCGTTTTCTGTACAATGAAACATGAGCAAATCGGTTTAGAGAGAACGTTTTACATCAGTGTATCATTAAATTCTGACAGATCCTTGTTAAAGACTCTCACTACGTGCTAAAAAGTATATCGCTTCCAGATCTGTAAGTCTTGTGCTTTCTCATTCCACGTAGTAGTTAGAAGTATGTGCCACGACCACTGGTCAGCTATGAAAACAAGGAAAGTACAATGAAATCCAAGGTAGAATGTGGATCTATTTCTTTAGCTTTATTGAAAGTTGCTTAATTTCACTTAATAGACATGCCTATAACAAAGTCTTTTTAAAAGTTCTGAATAACATTTATTTGCAATCTGTTTCATCAGTTTTACTAAGGTTCTATATGAAGTTTTTATTTAAACCTTATAAAATACTAGTTACAGCACTGTCTGCGGTGTTTTGGAACTTTGACGTAAGAGGCACATTATAAATTAAACTTTGGGCATTAGCTGTACATATTTGACCTTGATCTCAAGGATTAACCTAGCAATTGCACGTCAAGTGCTTAGAGTGTCTAAAAAGATTTAGACACATTTTGTGGTGTTCATTTGATACCGTATCTCAGTATTCAAAAAAGATTCCTTGAGACTCCCTCCAATCCCAAGTCTTGATTTAACAAAACTGCTAGGTGAGGACTTCTGATCTGTTCAGCTGTTAATCGTTAAAAGATGTTCACTTTGCAATCTTTTAAAAGAATTTGAGGGAAAATAAAAGGATTTTGGAGACAATAAGAGATTGAGTCCATGGAGGAAAATTCCCATGCTGATAGACTTTCCTTTTCCCAACCTTGTCCCAAGGAAATGCCTTTATAAACTATCAAGAATAATATTGAAAATCCAGTAGAGTTCATGATGACAATAGCATAAAAGAAAGCACTGGACATCCACTGTTGCAAGGCCAAATGTCACATTGGTGGCACATGTTTAGAAGAAAATCTGATAATAACAGAAGGTGTAAAGCCAAAGATCATCCAATTTTCTCATATTCTAGGTATGCTTCCAAAGCTGATGAAGGCGAAGAGACTCAAGCAGAATGCGGGCAAAAAGCTAATGGAATCTTGTCACTTACGAACTCAAGGTGGTGTTTTAAAAGCAGAGTTACATCAGATAATTGGACCAAATTCAAAATAAATTAGAGTTTAGAAAATTTATACAATATGCAAAAGGATATAAATTTCTTAAATCATTCTGATTCAGTAGACCATTGACTCAAAGTACCAATTTACCAAATAATTTCATACAAGATGGCACCAGAGATTAAAATGCTTCCGTATTCAAAATCAGGTGTCATTTGGACTACATCTAATTTGTCATGACACAAGAAGACGTGTAAGACTGTCAGCACAGTACTTAGGCCAATTATTTCCAATTTTGCTTTCTTCTAGTAGAAGGGGAATATATTTTGTATGCCCTCTTTCTAATGTCCATTTTTTTCTCCTCAAAATTGTATTATCTAAAAAATCTTGGCAGGACACATTTGTGGACTTCCATGGATTTTGCTGAAGCGATTAACAATGTGCCTGGATTTATTTTGTCATTCGAAAGACTGCCCGAGGAAGTGACAGGGGAGCCCTGTGATTTTATTTGCTGCCCTACTTCAAACTTGCAGGAATTTTAACCCTGTGTATGTATGTTCCATACACTGGCTACTACCTTATTGTTGGATGGTACTGTCATGTCAATTTTTAATTCATAGCGACTCCATATGACAGAGTAACACTGCACCAAAACTGTGTGGATTCAAACCTGCAACCCGTTCAGGCAGCAGGCACGTAGCCAGTGCACCATCGGAGCTCTGTAAGACCCACAAAACCTGACCTCTCCATCTCGCCAAAACTTTGAGGCCTGGGTCTCAGAGAGTAGCACTCTAACATACGCAGAATTCACCCACACCGTTTTAAAACTGCATTAGGTTCATTGACGACATGAAGTAGACTAGAGAAGTGTGAGAAGGTCAAAAGGCAGACACTTCAATACTCCGTCCCCAGATGCGTTTATTGAACCCGCAGTACACTTATTGAGGTTCTTTCTACATTTTCTGAGCCTTCCAGCATCAGACATTATATGTCCATTTTAGTCTCATCTAGAGATAATTTTGTCATCTATAAAATGTAAGTAATATCTGCCACAAAGTTTGCAGGAATCAAATTAGATGATTTTAGCAAATGCACTGGCATGTGGCAGACTCACAACAAATGTGACAGGCCAACACATTTTGGTATCTCAACTGTTAGGTGTATTTGACCTGCTGATTCCCAAAGCAGCTGATAGTTTTTCCTCATAACCTCCAGTTTTTGAGATCTAGAACATATGTCACATACCACTCTTCATTCTACTCACCCATAAAAAAAAAATCAGGATATTTTGATGTAGTGATAGCTAGGCTGAGTTTGAGAAAGTGCACACTGGTTTTATTTAAGGTAGTTTGTGTTGCACTAAATATTTTGGTCAAGTTATAATTCATGTGGTTTCCTTTGATCCAAACATATATTTGAACAGTGTAAATTGCACGAAGGTAGACTTTTCCCCCAAGTATTACTTCACCTTTATTAGTAACTGAATAGCAGACAGTTCCAATTTGTTATTTTAAAAGGGGGCAGAGACACAATTGAAGACAAAATGGGTGCATAAGCAAATGTGCTGAAGAAAGCTGATGGTGTCCAGCTATCAAAAGATATAGCATCTGAGATCTTAAAGGCATGAAGATAAAACAAGCAGCCATCTAGCTGAGAAGCAATAAACCCACAAGGAAGAAGCACACCAGTCTGTGTGATCATGAGGTGTCGATGGGATCAGAGATCAGGCATCAAAGACTCAGAACAAAAAATCATATTGATGTGAATGAGGGGGAGGATGGAATGTAGATCCAAAGCCTGTCTGTCGACAATTGGATATCTCCTCACAGAATGGTCACAAAGAAGAGATTAGCTAGTCTTGGTGCAGTATAGCAATGATGAAACATACAACTTTCCTATTGTTCTTGAGTGCACTCTCCCCACCCCCACTATCATTATACCAATTCTACCTCATAAATCCAGCTAGACCCAAGTATGTTCACTGGTACAGATAAGAGCTCAAAACACAGGGAATCCAGGACAGATAAGCTCCTTAAGCCCAATAATGAGAGTAATGATACCAGGAAGGTGGGGGGAGAAGGAGGAAACTGATCACAATAACCAATATATAACCCTCACCCCAGGGGAATGAACAGAAAAATGGTTAAAGGGAAAAAGTGGGTGTGAGACATGAAAAAATAGTAATTTATAAATTATCAAGGGTTCATGAGGGAAGGAAGTTTGGAGGGTTGGGGAATGAACTGATACCAAGGGTTCAAGTAGAAATAAATGTTTTGAAAATGATGATGGCAGAATATGTACATAAGTGCTTGACACAATGGAAGGATGGATGGATTGTGATAAGAGCTGTAAGAGTCCCCAATAAAATGATATTTTAAGTTGAAATGAAATACTGATTTCAACCTTCAAATAAATGAAAGGGAGCCAAAATTAAGAGCTACTGTACAATAAATGAGCCCTGATGACATAACAGGTTATGCATTTGGCTAACACCAAGGTCAACAATTTGAGACCATCAGCTAATCTACAAGAAAAAGATCATACTTTCTGCTCCCATAAAGATTTATAGCCTCAAAAACCCACAGGAGGCAACCAACTCTGTTTGTGGAGTCGCTATGTTTTATCAACTTACCAAACTAGTGAGTTTGGAATAGTAAGTGGAGATTCAAACGTTCTGAAACCCAAACTAAAATATCCCCATCTTATTATAAAATGGTACAATTTCTCCACCTGTGCACAGAAATTCTTAAAAGTTAGAATTTGTCTTATAAAGAAGTGTGAAGTCAACCTCACCTCTGAAGTATCAAACATGAATTATCCACAAGCTTCTATATTTTAAATTTGTTTGAAATTTTTGCTGCATAATTTGAAGAGAAAAAATTTAGACCTTCCAAGTATTCATGAAAATTTCTATGAAGTCTTACATTTTCAAAACTCAGTTGTCCTCAGACCTTTGGTATATATACCTTTTCAATTTTCTTTTTTATTTTCCACTATTCTCAAACTGTGCTCTGACTTTGCAGAATCCAACTTGGGGTCTCTGTATCTATTGCACAATCGCGCATGCCAAAAAGAGAAGTCTGCTGCCACTTCATCAATTCTTACTCATAGGGCCCCGATAGAACAGAGAACTGTCTCCTTTGGGTTTTCAAAGCTTTGCAGTGGTTCTCAACCTGTGGGTCATGACCCCTTTGGAGGTAGAATGACCCTTTCACAGGGGTTGCCTAAGACCATTGGAAAACACATTTCAAATGGTCTTAAAAAACCGAGAAACCGCTCTTCTATCTATCACTAGGCGGGTCCGCCTGCAGATAAGTGAGTCCCTGGCATGATAACATCATCACACCAATTCCATCACATAGACCCAGTACAAATACAGGTGTATGTGACAGGGTTGGCACCATAATGTACTTATGCAGACCAGTCACACATGTGTAGAGAGCAGCAACTGTGTAGAAAGCAGCTCCTGTGTTGAAAACAGCCATTCTATTTAAAACAACTATTGTGTTGAAAGCAGTATTGGAGGTAAAAGAACATGAATTATAATCATATGTTTTGTGATTAATCACTATGCTTTAATTATGTTCAATTTGTAACAATGAAAATACATCCTGCTTATCAGATATGTATATTATGATTCATAATAGTAGTGTAATTATAGTTATGAAATAGCAACAAAAATAATCTTATGGTTGGAGGATCACCACATTATGAGGAACTGTATTAAAGGGTCTCAGCATTAGGAAGGTTGAGAACCACTGCCTTAATGCCTAATTCTTTTTTTTAATAAATGATTTTATTGGGAGTTCATAGAACTCCCATCATGATCAATACAGACGTCAATTATATGCATTCCACATTTGCACACACATTGCCATAATCACCCCCAAAATATCCTCCCTCCACTTAGGCCCCAGTACCTGCTCCCCATATTTCCCCTCCCCCTCCCCCATGAGCCCTTAATAATTTACACATTATTATTCCTTTTTTTCATATCATATTCAGTCCAATGTGTCCCTTCACCCACTTCCCCACTGTCTGTACCCCAGAGAGGTCATATGTAGAACCCTGCAATTGGTTCCCTCCTTCCACTCCACTCTCCCTCCACCCTCCCAGTATCACTACTCCCAACACCAGTCCTGAAGGAATTATCTCCTGAATTCCCCATGTTTCCGTCTCCAGTGTACATCCCCTGGTCTAGATGGATTTGTAAGGTAGAATTGGGATCATGCTAGTGGGTGGTAGGAAGCATTTGAGAACTAGAGGAAAGTTGCATACCTCATTGCTGCCACACTGTACCTTGACTGGCTCCTCTCCTCCCTGCAATCCCTCTGCGAGGGGATGTCACTTCATCTATTGATGAGCTTTAGGTCCCCACTCAGTACTTCCTTCATTTATAATGATATAATTTTTAGTTCTTTGATGCCTGACACCAGATCCCTTAGAAACCTCATAGTCACACAGGCTGGTGTGCTTCTTCCATATGGGCTTTGTTATTTCTGAGCTAGATGGCCGCTTGTTTACTCAAGCCTTTAAAACCCCAGATGCTATACCTTTTGATAGCCAGGCACCATCAGCTTTCTTCACCACATTTGCTTATGCACACATTTGTTGTCAGTGATCGTATCAGGGAGGTGAACATGCAATGTTAGGATTTTTAGTTCTTGAATCCTGATAACTCATCCCTTTAGTGCCTAATTCTTTTTAAAATATCTCTTACCTTTTCTGTCTTATCCTATAACTTGTGAGTCTGAATTCTTCTCACTTAAAAGTAGGATGATCAATGTATAAATTAGTATAACTTAATAGCTGAAAATATAGTGGGACACCACATCTAAGAAACTAACACTGATACAGTCTATTCAATGCAGTTTTCTGAATCAGCACCCCAAATAACCCTTCCACAGGCTTAAAGACCAAGATAGTAAGAAAATGAGGTTGGTGGGGTTTTTTTGGTTCAGCCATGCAATCGATACTATATCCCTAGTGACACTTTCAAATAAGCATTATTGCTACCCAAAAGGCTCTAAGTTCAAACCCACCAGCCCCACTTTGGTAGAAAGATGAGACTATCTGTTCTCTTATAGACTAACCACCTAGGACACAGCAACTATGTAAGGTTGTTGTGGCAGAGTGCTTATGCTTTGAACTTCTCAGACACCATCTTTTCCTTAGGAGAAAGCCAAGGCTTTTTACTTTCACACAGAGTTAGTTTGGAAAACCCACAGAGGCAGAATCAACTTGATGACAATGTGTTTCATTTTTGGTATTGTGACAGTTATGTACTCGCGTGTCAATTTCAGGATTGGGAGTCTAGCCTGTTAATTTGAAGATAGCCAATGAGTAGCCAATGAGGCCCCTGTGTGGGCATGGCTTTCTCCTGAGAACTCTGGGAAGTCTCACAGTATTTCCCAATTGGAAAAGAGACACTTGTCTCAGTCTCTTGGAGTCGGTCAACTGACAAGATGAGATGACAGCATGCTGATAGACCTGGAACCTGGAGGAGCTAAAGGAGAAGTCACATGGGTTTTCCCTGACAGAATCAGACCTCTGGGGCTGGAGAATCTACAGAGAGACCCCTGCCAGTGCTATGATGTGTCTACCACCAATGGATATTGCTGATGAACCCTGAGTCCTGGAAATGAGGATTCATGCACCAGGATGCTTCTACTGCCGCTGGATTCAAAAGACTCTGTACACACTGGCCTGTGACTTCATGAGTTGGAAGGAGACTTTATGGACTCATATCAGACATCTGGGCTAATATCAGACTTAACACCTTGGACTGGACTGGGTTAAGATGCTTTCTCAATGTTCCATTCCTCTTGCATATAAACCTTTCCCTTATATCCATATGCATGTCTATGAATTTGTTTCTCTAGTCTAACCAGACTAACACAGGTGTGTTACAATTAATGCTATTGTAGTTAGTTGTTATGAAAACAGCTCCAACGTATAGCCACCCATGAACCACTGGAAACATTACTTGGTCTATGACCGTGCGCATGGTCGTTGGTGTGCTGGAATCCAGTGTGGTCACTGTGTCAACCCCGGGGCTGACCTTTCAGCACTGTCTGACATAATACTCTGTGTGATCCAGCGTTTTCCTGGGTTAATTCTCAGAAGCACATCACCAGGCCTCTCTTCCCAACCTGTTTTTAAGATCCATGCTGAAACCTGTCCTTCATCAGGACACAACTTCCAGCTTCACAGCCAGCACATGCCTCCCCAATACAACAAATAACCTCACCGGTATCAGCGATATTTCCTTACTCCTTCCGTTAGCATTTATGGCTTCACTGGTGTTTCTTTCAATTCATCAAAATAAAAGTCTACCCCTCTTTTGTGAAACCCCAGGTCCTGTCCTACGGAAGGTACCTTACATATAGGACCTTTTGTTGTTCCTTGGACTCCTCAATAACAAAGGGCAGATGAGCATCAAAGCTTATACTAGGTATCGGAAGGCACCCTGGGGATGATTGATGTCTCTCTCACAAGAGGCTGAGTACAAGAACACTCAATACATACCAGGTACAAATGTTCATTAATGTTGATTACTCGCCAAACTTGAATGATAAAAAGATGAAAGTGTTTGAGAATGATTGAACTATTATATGATTTGTGGATGGTGTCCCAATAAAACTGTTTTTTTTTTTTAAAAAAGATAATAGGCCATAACAAAGTCCCTTTTATCCTAGATTTGACATTAGAAATACTGCAATGAGGGCGGGTGGCTGGGGGCGGATGTTCCTATTCCTAAAACAGTCTGGTTCTCTCTCCAGATGCAAATGTTTAATTTTTCAAAATTAAAGATATGCAATCATGCTTATATTTTATTATTTCTGAATCTAAGATTAACTGGATTAAAGATTTTGAAAAATATATAAATTAAACTCTTCACATTAATAAAAATAATTTTTAATAAAGTACATGAGAAGCAGACCTGAAAAACATCTACCACAGGCTCAAACTCTTGCTCAGTGGACCGACCTTTCTGGTGCATGGTTTTCACTGGTTAACTCTCTCAAACTCATGCCCATTGAGTTGATCCTACTCACCGTGACCCTACAGAGCAGAGTAGAATTGCCCCAGGGCCTCTTTGAGGGAGCAGAAAGCCTCAGCCTTCTCCCATGGAGTGACTGGTGGTTTCTGACTGCTGTCTTTGCAGTGAGCCACCCCCACAGCACCAGGGCTCCATCCCCGATAAACATAGATGGATTAATGAGCCTACCTATCAAGATGAGCCATTATGGCTCTTAACAGGCAAATGGTTCTGCCTTTAAATAAGATTATAATCTATGTAATCAGAAATAATAGCAGGGCAAGATATCATCATGTCAGATCTTCCAAAAACCAAGTCGACAGTGTTGCCGTCATTAGTGTATAAATGCTACAATTAAGGTTTATAGACCAAAAGCTGAAGAAAGGATGACCCCCGTGCAGTGTAGACAATCCAGAATCTTATGTAAACTCCCGAATCAAGCTAAATTTGCATTCTTCTTCAATAGGAACAGGAAGCAATTCTGCTTGAAACCAGACTTCTTTACTCTTTTATGGGGGAAACGAATATTGGATAGACATCACCCTGCAATTTTGATTAGCTTTGAAAATACATGTCTTTGTTATAAAGCATGTGTAACAAGACATTTGTCATTTCAACAACTTTTACAAGTACAGCTCAGCGACTCACTACATCTGCCCTGTTACACAACCATCACTGCTTTGTTTCCCATTTTTTTAATCCTCCTAAACAGAAACTCCGTGCCCTCTAAGCAGTGACCTCTCCTTCCTCTCCTCAGTCCCTAGAACAAACAGGACTCAGACAAATAAACTCATTGCCACTGAGTCAATTCTGACGCAGGACAACCCTGCAAGACAGGGTAGAACTACCCCTGTGGGTTTTCAAGACTGTACCTCTATACAGGAATAGAAAGCTTCATCTTTCTCCCTCGAGCAGCTGGTGGTTTCGAACTGCTGACTCTGCAGTTGCACCCCAACAGGTGTCCACTATGCCACCAGGGCTCCTTCACCCCCTGGTAACACTAATAACTTTCATCTCTATCCAGTTGCCTACTCTAGATGGCAATACCAACTGCTTTTACATCATTAAAATACTCATACTTCCTGTCACCAAACCTGAGTCTGTATTGGCAAACCTAACAGAGACTCTTACAGTGGTTCTCAGACTTCACATGGCTTAGAATAACCTTAAGTAAAGCAGCGCCCTGGACCTCACAGGCCATGTCTGAGTATGTCTGACGTAAAACCTTTTGTGACCAGGACACACCCCCACCCCACACCCATGTTGCTGAATAGAACTCCCATAGGGCTTCTTGGCTGTGCTCTTTGTGGAAGCAGATAGCCAGCCCATTCTTCCATGAGGCTACTGTGTCGGTTCTCACTGGTCACCTTTAGGAGTTAAGAACATACCATTTGCACCGCCCAGGAACCTACCTGGGCTGAGGGTTTACATTCCCCACAAGTTCCCAGGGGATGTAGATGTTGCTTGTTTGGGGTCCACACTTTGAGAACCCCTGCTGAATTAAAGAGGTAATATGAACGAGTGGTAAGTGCCAGTGATATTTAAGTGTCCTCGTTTGGTTGTGTGTATGGTGTGGAAATGAGAAAAAAACAGTCAAGAAGAGCATATACACACAGGACCTAACATCTGGGAATCGGTTTATTATTAGGGTATTTGATCTTTAGATCAGCGCACTAGGATGTATGTCCCTTATTTTGCACATGGGAAAATGAAGGCTCAAACTAAAAACTGAGGGTATGGTAGGAAGAGAGGGTCGGGGGTGGGGGGTGGAGGCGGGCAGGAGGAAGGGAGGAGGGAACCAATAACATTGGTGACTGTAGAACCCAACTCGATGGGATCTAACAACAGAATTGAATGTGAATGGATATATTGGATGTGTAAGATATGGCAAAAAATCATTTTTAAGGGTTCCTGGTGGGGTAGGATAATGGAGAGAGGGGATACAGGAGAGCTGATAACAGGGAGTTCAAGAAGAAAGAAAATGTTTTGAACCTGATTATGGTAGCAATTGTATATTACTGCTTGCTTGATGTGATTGAATTATGAAATAGTTATAATATTTATAAGAGTCCCCAATAAAAGGATTAAAAAAAATCTCCCATCAAGTCAATTCCAATTCATAGTGAACCTATGAAACAGGGCAGAACTGCCCCCATGGAGTTACAAGGCAGCAATCCTTTACTCGCATAGAAAGCCTTGTCTTTCTCCCAAGGAGAATCATCATCTTGAAATATTGGCTGGTGCTGTTAGCAGCCCAGTCCATAGCCCTATGCAGCCAGGCCTCCTCGAGGAGTGAATGGAATCGCTTAATAAGACACAGCTGATGAATGCAGAGGGCAGGCTCACACTTGTAGGTGCTTCTAACTCCACACCCTGGATACTCTGTCCCCTACATCAGTGGAAGCTTCTACTCTGTCTTCTGACCACTTGAACATTAAAGCACTGGACCCAGTTCTCAGGTCCTTTGGGCTGCCAAAGTAATATAAAAGTTGAGTTCTGCAGGGTAATTGGGACAAGACCATGGTCTCTAGGCTTGAAGGCCATGTATTCTCTATTTCGTGAGTGAGAATCATGCTCACACCCATAGAGTAGTTTTATCTAAATGATTTTATCAAACTGAATATGAAATCAGACTTTACTCTTTAATATTTGTCTACTCTACTGCTTCAGTGTCCTCGGTCAGCTCTCACATTTGCAAGCCTACATGAAACTCCCTCTGTCAGTCTGTGTAGACTTTCTCTCTACTTCTGACAGAAAAATAACACCACACCATTAAAGAGCAGGATGGTGTCTGGTCACACAAATCCCATCATGCTGTGCCGACCTCCCTGAGGACCATGAGGCAAGAAGGAAGCTTCCTTATCTGAGGGAAGGTAGAGATTAGCAGAAAACAAGGGGACTTGCAAGAAAACATCCCAAACCTTATCTATTGAGAGATGTGTGTATGATTTAGAAAACCTATCTTTCAAAGAACACCAGCTAACTTTTCTATTTGCCTCAGAGCACCTACTTTTAATATTGCGATTTTTCCATAAATGGTAAAAATAGATAATATACAGGAGAGAAAACGACGATGCTCAACCTTAAGGGTAGCCCAGGAAATACAATTTTAAATTATAATGCAATTAGAAGCCAGTGCCTGCCAAATTGATTACCTAGCCCTAGACTGTGAAGGATTGCCTCAGAACTTCCCTCCCAGGTGACTGCTCTATTTTTAGCAATCATCTGCTTTTCAATCTGTCTCTCCCACCAGACTGGGCACTCTGTACAGGTGAGGACTCTGGACCTTATAAACCAAACCCACTGCCCTTGAGTGAATGTCAAATCACGGGAGCCCAATAGAATAGAGGAGAATTGCTCTAGAACTCATTCTTTAGGGGAGCATGCAGCCTGATCTTTCTCCCACTGAACTGCTGGTGGGTTTGAACCATTAATCTTGAGATTAGCAGTCTGATGCTTAATCCAATGTACCAGCAAAGGCCTCCTGGGACGTTTAGGTGATCAATAAACATTATTTGACTAGTGCGTACATTATTAAGTCTGAAATAATCTTGCCCTTGGCAACTTACTCTTGAAAGAAAGCCATTTTCTGAATCATGTCTGTAGGACCGGACTGTCTCAATTTCTCCCCATTTAGAAAATAAAACGAACCTAAAATAGCCATTGGCTTAGAGTGAAAATTAGGAGAAAAGCAGTATCCAAGAATGGCTTCTGGGTTTCTGGCTTGATGAATTGGGTGCATGCGTGTGCCCTTACAACAGAGAAGGAAAAAGGAAGAGTAGGTGTGTAAAAGGGAAGGCGAGGTGCTGAACTCAGTATGAGATGGTGGACACGAGCTCCCTTTGATGTGTGGGAAGAGGAGGTAGCGTCATCGAGTCTACAGACCCCCAAACCAAGAGAAAACTCTGGCATCAAAAGGTATGTACTGAGTGTTGAATAAAGAAAAGCACCTACTTCTATGCAACCAATTGCTCTTCTCTTCAAAAATAAATCAAATCCAGTTATTAAGGCATGTCCTAACTTGGTAATATTCCATTCAGTAGAATTTGCTAGTAAGATTTTTAGTTACTTTTAACAAAAAATATTTTGAAATTTATTTTACTAATTCAGGCTCACATGCACCCCACCCCACTATTTACTAAGATGTTTGTTCAAAGACCTGAAGTTAGAAAGCCAGAAGGGAAGAATATATTCAGCATAGCTCAGTCTGAAAGAAGTGAAAAACAATTCAAGCCCTCCTGATGGCTACTGAAGGATTCCATGAGCAAAATATCAAATGCTGCATGAAACTTCAAAAGATGAAAGAATACACAGAGCCGCTGTCCAAAAAGAACTAGTTGGCACTCAAATCAATCCAAAAAGGGAGATGATGATCAAGAACCAATGATCCTGAATGAACTAATCCACGCTGCACCAAAAATATTAGAAAAACCAGACTCCAGGAATTGGCATAACACCAATTCGGGTCCATGGAGGGCAGCGGGGGTGCCCCGGAAGAGTCTGTGTAAAAAGCTGATGGAGTATTGAAAGCACTCATTCTGTCTAGGCCAAGAGATTTTTTTTTAATTGTTCAAAGAAAAGTGAACCAACAGAATGTGGAAATTAGTTAACAAAATCATAATTATGACATGCAAGTAAAATTTTGCTGAAGATAATTCAATAACAATTGCAGCAGTTCATCAATAAAGAACTGCCATAAATTCAAACTGGATTCAGAAGAGGACTCAGAACATTGCTTGTAGCAGATGAATTTTGGTTGAAAGCAGAGAAAACCAGAAAGATACTTACTTGTGCTTTACTGACTATGCAAAGGCATTTGACTATGTGGACCATAACAAGTTATAGATAACATTCTGAAGAATGGGAAATACAGAACACTTAATTGTGCTCATATATAACAGTCATTCAAACCAAATAAAAGATTACTGCATGGTTTGAAATCAGGAGACGTATGCATCAGGGTATAGTCTTTACACTCTTACTTATTTGATCTATATTCTGAGCAAATCATCTGAGAAGCTGGGCTATCTGAAGAAGAACATGGCATCGGGATGAAGGAGACTGACTAACAGCCTACATATGCAGAGGACACCATCTGCTCGCGGAAAGCCAGGGGGACGTGAAGCACTTGCTGATGAAGATCAAAGACTTCAGCCTTCAGGATAGATTACAATTCATTGTAAACAAAATCAAAATCCTCGAAACTGGGCAAATAAACAACAAACAGAGAAAAACGTGACCCTGGCGATGATTTAATTTTACGTGTATCCACAACGAATTTTCCTGGAAGCAGCCATCAGAATTCCAGTGGTGTATTGCACTGGCCAAATCTGCTGCACTGGACCATTTGAAAGCGTGAAAGAGCAAGGATGTCATTTTGAAGATGAAGGTGTGAATGACCTGAATCATGGCACTTTCAGTTGCCACAAATGCATGTGAAAGTTGGACAATGAATTAGGCAGACTGAAGAAGAATTGATGTATTGCAATGACGGTGTTTCTAAAGAATTTTGAATGTACCAGAGACTGCCAAAAAGAAATCTTCCCTTGGAAAATGCTCCTTAGATTCAAATATGGTGATGGACTTTGGACAGGTTAGTAAGAGAGACCCATTTCTAGGAAAGCAACTCATGCCCGGTAAAGTAGAAGGACATTGAAAAAGATCAGGCCATCAAGGAGAAGAATTGACACGGTGACCACAACAGTGGGCTTAGACATATCAATTAGGAGGATGGCACAGGACCAGGCACTGTTTCCTGCTGTTTTATAGGGATCCCGTGAGTCTGAATCAATTCAATGGAATCTAACAACTATAAAGTGCTTGAGTCCCTGAATGATGCAAACAGTTAATGCACTTAGATGCTAGTCAAAAGTGCGGGGATTGAAATTCATGCTCAAATCCTCGCAAAAGAAAAGATTGACCCTGGGAAGTATTTAAGAGTTAAAGGCAACAGAGGTAAATACTGTTACATACACAGCCCTGCAATAGTGATGATCTAGGAGTGGCTACTTAGCTAGACATGGAGGCTGAGCAGGTGTGGGAGGGAAAGTGGGAATATGTCCACAAATACACATATAGGTTTAACATGACATTTGTATATGCGTCCTCACTATTGCTGCAAAGATTTGCACAGATGTGATGGAGTATGAAGGAGAAAAAGTTGTTAGGTTTCCCCAGGTGGGAAATACCTCAGTCCTTGGCTTCGCATGAGAAAGAATTCACACCGAAACCGGGTTTGTGATCTAAGTAAATTTTATCAAGGTTAGGCAGTTTCAGGCATGACAATAAATGGAACACAAGCCAGACTGAGTCCGACTCACTGTAGCATGGAACCATGGTCCAGGTGCGCTGAACTATGTGTCGGCTGCTGGGGGAGAGAGCTAGAGAGAAAACTTCTGGCTTTTTCGGAGTCCTAACATTATGAACTTCTTAGACATAACCAAATACCTTGAGGGAGTGAATTGTTAGATTAGGGAGATCAGAACTAATCTCAAGGAACATCAAGTTCAGTTGCCATGATGTAGTTCATAAAGCCAATTATGGTGAGTAGCAACCGTGGTCTTTAAAACTCATATCTTTAAAACTAAAGTGCAGCTGTGGGTCTCCTCCCATCCAGGGGAACAAATGATGATAAATAAGGAGCAGATACCAGTGGCTCAAGTGGAAAGCAAGTTTTTTGAGGATGAGGGAAGCCAATGCATAAAAGTGTTTGACACAATGGATGCATGTGTGGATTGTGATAGGAGTTGTATGAGCCCCCAATAAAATGATTTTAAAAAGCAAACATCTCATGGCCGTGCAAGCTGGTATCCTTCTTCCATGTGGACTTTGTTGCTTCTCAGCTAGATGGCCGCTTGTTTACTTTCAAGTCTTTAAGACCCCCAGATGCTATATCTTTTGATAGCCGGGCACCATCAGCTTTCTTCACCACTTTTGCTTATGCACACATTTGTCTTCAGTGATCGTGTTGGGAAAGTGAGCATCATGGAATGCCAATTTAATAAACAAAGTGTTCTTGCATTGAAGAAGTGCTTGAGTGGAGGTTCAATGCCCATCTGCTGAAACTCAGACTTTTAAGAGTCCAGTTGTCTCACCTGCAGACAACCAAAGACAAACCTTTTTTAACAGCAATGCCTACATTTCAGTAAACTAAGACACCTAAGTGAAGAAATAATAAATTTCTCTTTGTAAATAAAAATAAATAAATAACAGAAATTGAAAGACACATGGAAATAGGACAGTGAAGCCAGGGTCCATACAAACATCAGGTCCCACAAGAGAAGGAGATGTTATTTCGCTCCCACTACCAAGTGCTCTTAAAAGGATTGAATTTGATGGTCCTGGATAGAGTGTAATAAAAATGTGAAAGAAAATTCAAAATTATAAAAAGTTTATTGATCCTGCAGAGATTGGTGGGCTGACATTTCCCCCCATACACACACACACACACACACACACACACACACACATGCCCTTTAGCCATCCTTCAGGTCTGAAACGGAATTCACTTAAGTCTATGTAAGAAAAGCCAATCATTGACAATCCAAAGGTCACAAGGACCAAGTTCCGAGGATTAGAAAAAGGAAGAGGAGAGGAAACAGGAAAGACAGGGAAGAAGTGGGCTGAGCAGACAGAGAAGTGGGCTGAGCCATGGTACGTTGAGGGAAATGCAAGGGATAAGTGGGAACAAAATGTGTGTGACGTGTTGACTGTAGAACTGATGTTCTGCTCTGTAAACTTTCACCTAGTTCACAATGAAAAGTTTTAAAACCAAAATTATGTGCTATTCAAATTTAAACATGCTTAAATAGAATTTTATTAGAGCCTAAATAAAAAAGAAAAGAAAAAAGGACTGACCATCCACTTGCAATAATTGAGTCATTTAAAATTCTTAGGACGGCAGATCGATTCTGACATATATGGGGTTGCTGTAAGTGAATCAAGTTATTGGCAACTGGTCAACTGGTAAGAGGCTTAAAGGTTTCATCCCTGAACCGGTAACCACGGAGTATCACATCAAATACACAATTTTTCTAAAGCACGTAATAAGGAATCTTGAGGAGTACACTACTATAAATATCTGAACGCTAAGTTTCTTTAGTCAAAACATGAAAAGCCAAGAAAATTTTCCTTTGTAGAAAGGAATGTAGGCCTAGCCATCAGGCACCCAGGCGGAAGAAGGGCAGCTCCTCATCACTGTCAGACAGTCCTCTTCCTGCAACAAGTGGCGGGGACTTCCTGCGGCTTGCTTCCTGTTGTTTAGTTTCCTGTGCAGTTGAGCCTGTGACTGACCTCAGATAAGTTTAAAACAAACAAAACACAGCAACAAGTTTAATCATGAAGTCCACCAGTCTTCTTAGCCATTGTCTAATATTGGAAAGATCCACTAGTTACTTACTGAAACCTAGGCAAACACGGGCAAAGAAAGGCAATTAAAACTCTTGTACATTCTGGGGAAGCAAAAAGGCAGAAACATCTCTTTTTCCAAGTGACTCTTCAGTTTTCTTATCTCTGAGATACAACAAAAAGAATACCTACTCATTCGGGACACTATCCACTAATCTATAGTTGAATGACAGATCTCTAGAGAAAGCAGAATCTTAAGCCCCGGTGGCAGAGTGGTTGAGTGCAGGACTGCGGCCCACTGGCTTAGTGGTTCAAATCCAGCAGCAGCATGGCTGGGTAGCTCCCACGACCACCAGAGGGCAGTGATGCCCAAAAACAAAAACAAAAAAAGTTATAATAGAAAATAATTTCAACCTTCTGTAGGTATGAAAGTCATTATAACAGTATTCATGCCTGACACATGCATCTACTCTCAAGAACAAGAGGCAATTTTATAAATGGATTCATCTCTGTCATGAGGGTGTTAGACAAGTTCCCACTAAATCCCTCTGGCTCCTTGCGTGTAACAGCAGGACTGGGCTCCAGAGGATGTTCAGAACGGATGCTTCAGATGTAGCTCACCAGGCCTTTCTTTGGAGGCCCCTCCGGGTAGAATGAAACTGCAGTATCTCATTTCACAGCACTGTTTAGCCACATGCACCACCCAAGAACTTCTTCTAAACATGAAAGACCTTGCAGCCATCACAGCACAAACTCTGGTTCCCCCTGAGCTTTCCCAAGCCAGCTCAGCTGTTTTCTCTCCTACACAAACTTTCTCCTGATGGAAGTCTCTTAAACAGCAATAATTTTACTGTACCAACAAGTTACCATTTATTGAATACAGGCCACCTGCAGATTATCAGTGAGTTCTGTTCCTAAATCTGTCTTTAAGTGATAATTGTACTTAGCACAGGTGGGTACGGGTTGGTCTCTAACATCAGTCAGTCAGATGTGCATCTTCGTTTGTACTCTGTAGTGTACCTTTCAGAGATAGTGTGCACCTGTGAGGATTTGGTTTTGTAAACTTTATAAAGCAGTTCTACTCTGTCCTATAGTGTCTCCCTACTCAGACTCAGAATCCACTAGACAGTCGTGGGTGGGTTTATTTGCATTAAAAAAATCATTAAAGGAATACTTTCAGATACACTATAACATCTATTACATAATAATACGGTGTCATAATAATCATGTTTAAATGCATGTATCAAAGAGGTGCCCATTCATTTAAAGCCAACCATTAACTCAAAATTTTAATGTAAGTCTGGGAGATGAGGGTTGAGCTGTCTGTAAGAATTTTTTTTTTTTGGATATAAAAAAGAGGTTCATATACAAGAGATATTGCAGATTGAGAAAACATTTCAAACAAGTCCAGATCAAGTTCATAAGTCCAGTAATGGCTTATGTCTGATACCAATCTATAAAATCTATGAGTATTTCAGACTCATGAAATACATGCGATGACAGGAAGATCACAGGCCAGTGGATAGAAGCTCTTTGAATCCAATGGCATTGTAAGCATCTCAGTGCTGGCAGAGATCTCCACGTGGCTCCTCCAGCATCCAGGGCTGCATCCGGTAGGTCCATGTGGCTTCTCCAGCTCCCAAAGCAGGGAGTCTATCAGTAGAGTGCCATGTGTCTTGTCAGTATGTAAGAATTTTTGTTACTCAGAGACTGAACTAGTGATTAGCCTCTTTTAAAATGCCCTGTTATATTTCTCTTTTTTTCCCTTCCAGTAACTAGCACTATGAAGTAGGCATCGCCCAACTTTGACAAATGAAAAAGTAACAACAATCAGACTCTGTGAGACAAAGCGACTGTCCAACCCAGTCCCTGGAAATAGCAAGACTAGACCTTGAAACCAGATCTGCTCCTGAAGCTTGTCCCATAGGGCTTGTGAGAAGTGACTTCCTGGTTTCTTTCAAAGACATTATCAGCCTCCAGTCCCTCAGGGATGAAACCCAGCTTCTCTTTGTCCTAGCCATTGTCAGCCTCCACTGTGCCTCAAATGAACACCTCCTTTGCATCCCCATTTGCTACCATTCTGATTCCGCTTCTTATTACAACCAGCAGGTGGGTCACAAGGGCGTCCAAACTGATCTCAAGCGGACTTGTCCTAGATCAGCCTTCCCTGCTCCTGCCCTCTCTGCTGCAACTCTTAGTACTTCTAAAACTTAACTCTCGTCCTGTCAGTTTCCTGTTCAAAAGTGTGTGCCAGTCTATTCACTGCCCTCATCCTTAAACAGAGACACGCGCACCTTGGCATCCATGGGACTCAGTCTTTCCAGTATTAGGTTCTCAAGGTCACTTAGATGCCACAGGTTGGATCTCCAGAAAGATGATTCCAAGGCAGAAATTAGAGCCTTCGTGGTCCTATGAGTTAGACCTGGGGCTGCTAAGCACAAGGTCAGTGGTTCACACCCACCCAGTTTGCTGAAAAAGATGAGATGGTCTGTTCTCATACATACTTTGCTGTCTTGCACCCCCAATGCTATGAATTGAAGTGGACTCTATGGCCATGGTTGAGTTTGGTCTGCTCCGCTTGGGGCTCAGGTTGGCCCCTGGGGAAAGGCGAGGGGAGGAGCAGATGAATAGACAGAGCAAGAAGTTGGGCTTCGATGCAGGTCCAAGGGGGCCTCACATGATAACACGGGAAGCTGGAGGGCTGCGAGAGTCATTAGAGTCAACCCCCTTGGTGAGAAGATCAGTAAGTATGGTGTCCATTGACCCATGGGTGTGGAACTTCCTCAAGGAGGTCTTGCCTGGCTGTGTTTCCTTCCAGAGAGACTGCCAGCAGAAGGTCATGTCCAGAGCACATCACTGAGGGGATGAGTCCTATCCTGAAGGTTCTGGGCGATACACTACACTGTCCACCACTGGAATTCCCTCTCATTTCACTCTCTAGTAAAATCCAGCTGGAACTCAGGTGCCTCCAAGAAGCCTGTGGTGGTCATGTACTCATGTATTGTGTGTCAATTTCATGATTGGGAGTCTAGAGGTGGAGTCTAGCCTGTCAATCTGGAGATAGCCAATGAGTAGTCAGTGAGGCCTCTGTGTGGGCATAGCTTTCTCCTGAGAATTCTTGGAAGTCTCGCGGTAGTACCCAATTAAAGAAGATAGACTTGACTCACTTTCTCCTGGAGAGATGAGCTACTAACAAGACAAGATGGCAGCGTTCAAAGAACGAGAAGAGTCGGAAGAGAAGCCTTTCGGCCTTACCCTGATGAAACCAGACCTCTGAAGCCAGAAAAGCCACAGAGACCCCTACCAGCACTGAGATGTTTCTATCACCGATGGATACTGCTGATGGACCCTGAGCCCTGGATACAAGGAGCCATGAGGCAACCCCTGCCAGTGCTGGGACTCTGCACCCACTGGTCTGTGCCTTTGTGAGTCAGAAGTAGACTTTATAGACTGGTTTTGGACATATGGGCTAATATAGGACTTATGACTTTGGGCTGGAACGAGTTGGGATGCTTTCTCAATGTTCCATTCCTCTTGTATATAGACCTTACCCTTATTTCCATATGCATGTCTATGGATTTGTTTCTCTAGTCCACTCGGAATAACACAAAGCCCCACTCCACCACCACCTGCCAGACTTCCTCAGGGCTTAGTTAGAAATCTCTCTCTCAATAGATCGTCAACTCTTTCATAGGACAGTCACCATTGTACTATTCATAACACTTGGCATAGGTTTTTGTTTTTTACTCAGAAGTGCCCAAAGTTCCATTGAATTTCCTCTAAAACCATAGTTATTAAATTCTAGAAATCTGTTGTGTTGAACTCAGATTTCGTCATACTGAGAGTGTTTGTTGAGATTCCTCCCTACCTTGTCAAGACAAAGAACTTACTAAGATGCCCTCGCCTCTCAAAGGCTCCTGGATTATAAATGCAGTTGGACTGTCTCTCTCGTCATCAACTTTCACAGATCGGCTTCATTCCCAGAGAGGAGACTCTGAGGGCCAGAAGCCCCAGCTGCACACAGGGGAAAGTCTGCTTTCAGAACACTAAGGAAAGGAAGCATGCCAATTATCTGCATTTCCTACGCTAACAAACAGCATTTCCTCCTTGTGAGACATCTGTGTGCTAGTCCTACACAGCTCTCTTACCCAAGGAAGCAGCCAGAAAAGCAAACGCTGCCACCTTCCTGGGGATCCTGTGTGTCCTCAACAGAGGGAGAAACCTCAACAGAGGGAGGCTGGGAAGCAGTGCTGGGAAGGAGGACTCCTGGTTGTGGGGATGCCTTTCTGGGGTCTGTCTCTCAGCAGCTTGAGATAGATGGTACCAGATAAATTTACAAAAGTGCTGGCAAAGGAAAGAAGAAAGAAAATGAGAAGGAGAGTGAGAGGATGAAAAAACAGAGGGAGAAAGGGACCGAAAGAAATAGGCGTTTGACCCAGCCATGTATCACAAGTGGCATAAGAAACTCTTTAAATTTAATCCTACAGATGGAAGGCATTTCACTGTATCTTCCAAGGCAAATCAATCACCAAATCTCAGCAGCTCTACTCTCCTAAATATTCCTCGAGTCTATCTCCTTGCTTCATCTCCACTGCCTCATAATTTTTAACCTTTGTTTGTTGCCTTCAGAATTTTATCACAAATCCCCAAAAGATACTTTGCATGATAACAACCACATGTTTGAGAGCAACCACATGTGTACTTTTGCAAATGCACCATTTTTCCTCATGAGATCTGGGACCTGCATTGCATGTGCTTCCCCTTTTCCTGGAATGTCACCTCTTTCCTGTTATGCTCGTCCACCTGGTAAACTGTATGTTGTTCTTCAATATTCAAGTCCATCATCATGTCTTTAGAGAAACATTCCTCCAAACTCACGAGGGTGAATTAGGTGTTCCTCTAGTGCCATATCCAGGAATGGTTCATTTTGTGTCTTTTTCCTGTCTTCTGCTGTGAGCTCCTCAGAAATTGAAACTATTCAAATTATACCTTTGTACTCTAAATTTGAAGTGGCACAAGATTAGTTGCTCAACAAATACTGATGGAATAACAGGAATCAACAAACCTCTATGGAAATAAAATGAGCTAAAACTGAGGGAGGAAAGATGCTGGTGAGATGTCATAAGAATTCCTGTCTTATAAAAATGGTTTTAAAACCTTTACGTCTTACCTCACACTGTATATAAAAATTGACTTAAAAGCGATCACAAGAGCTAAAACTATGAAACTCTTGAAAGAAAAATGGTAACCAATCTTCATGATTTTGATTTTGGTTCTGTATTATTAGCTATGCTGTGAGAAGAACAAGCAACAAGGTCTTGGAGACATCATCAAATTTGTAATCTATGCGCTATAAAATACGTCATCATCAGGAAAGTAAAAGGACAACTTACAGGATGAGAGGAGATATTTACATATTATATCAGGGTTTTTCCCGTTAATCTAGTATCCAGGATAATGAAAACCATTCTTCTTGTTGTTAGATGCCATCTAGCTGGTTCTGACCCATAGCAACCTTATGCACAAAAGAACAAAACATTGCCCAGGTCCTGTGCCATCCTCACAATTTTTCCTGTGTTTCAGCTCATTGGGTGTAGCCAGAGTATTAATCCATCTTCTTAAGGGCATTCCTCTTTTGTGTGGCCCCTCTCCTTTACCAAACGTGATGTTCTTCTCTAGGGATTAGTCTCTCCTGGCAACAGATCCACACATGTAAGATAGAATCTTACCATTCTTGCCTACAAGGAGAATTCTGGCCTAATTTCTTACAAGACAGATAACTTTATCCTTTGAGCAGACCGTGACACTTACAGTATTCTTCACCAGCATCCAACTCCAATGCCTTGATTCCTCATCAGTCTTCTTCATTCAATATCTGACTTTCACAGGTATTCGAGGCCATGGAAAATACCATGACTTGGGTCAGACACAAAGTAACATCTCTGCTTGTCGACAGCACTTATACTGAAATTGGAACCATACAGAAAAAGCACCCATAACTCAGCAATAAAAAGACAAATTAAACATCTAAACATGGGGAAAATTTGAACAAATATTTCTCCAAAGAAAACATAAAAATGGCGAATCACCCAGCCATGAGCTCCCCCTGCTCTCTGGTCCATTCAGACTCATAGTACTCAACAGGCTAGATGAGAACTGATCCTTAGTGTTTCTGAGACTGCATATGTTTAGGGGAACAGACAGTCACGTCTTTCTCCAAAGTAGTGGCTAGTAGGCTTGAACTGCTAACCTTGTAGTGAGTAGGTTAATGCTTACCCCACTGTACCACCCATACTCCTTTAAAGATAGCCCATAAATGCATGAAAAAATACCCAATGTCATTAGTCAAAAGCCCAAAAAAAGCTACAGTGACCCAGCCCTCTGGTGACTAGAATTGCAAAGACACTGTCTTTTGAAGATAAATAAGTGTGGCCAAGGATACAGAGAAATTAGAAACTTCATACATGGCTGGTAGGATTATAAAATAATAAAGCTGCTTTGGAAAACAATTGAGGAGCTTCTGAAAATGTTGACCATTGAATTGTCACTCACTGGCCCAGTAGTTTTACAACTGATGACTATATAAATGAAATTTCATATTTATGTGCAGTGGAATATAATACAGTCACAAAAAATAATGAAGTACTAATATATGGTACAACATGGATGAATCTTGAAAACACAAGACAATATTAAATGAGCCAGGCACATATTGTGTGATTCATTTACATAAAATATCTAGGACATGTTGAGCCCCTGTGGCATAGTGGTTATGTGCAGGACTGTGGCCCACTGGGTTGGTGGTTCACATCCAGCAGCAGCTCTCCAAGAGTAAGGCTGGGCCTCCTACTCCCATCAGAGGGCAGTGATGCCAAATAAAACATCTAGAACAAACAAATCCATGGTAATAGGAAGTAAAGTACCTATGACTGGATGCTGGGGAGTAACAGGGAATTAGAAGCAATTATAAAGGTTCACTGAGTTTGTTGGAGTATGTGGCAGTTACATAATCTATCAACTTGCAAAGGGGTGGAGTCTGGGTTTTCAGTCAGATCATCAGTTGATGACCTCATTTGGAAGCACGAAGGACATAGTAACTTGCTGAAGGTGGGACACATACCCTCCCAATGAGATGTTCCTGTTGACAAGCCATATGGAGCTACACTGAAAGAGCCAGAACCCTGGAGCTTAAGGAGTAACATGGAGACCCACGCCAGTGCTGAGATGCATACAATATCATCGAATACAAATCCACAAGATTTTCCAGCACTGGCCTGTCATCTTTCTGCACTCAGCATCATTGTATGGCTGTGTGAGTGTAAAGAGGAATTCATAGACTAGTATCAACATATAGGGTAATGTTGGACTTACACACTTGATCTGGACTAAGCTGGGATGTTTGCTTAATGCACAATTGCTCTTTGATATAAAGTTCTCTCTTACACGCACGCATATGAGTGTCTCTCTGGATTTGGTTCTCTAGCCAACCCTGACTAACACAAGGTAAATGATGAAAATGTTCTGAAGTTAAATAGTGACAATGGTTGCCATCTTTTAAAATAAACTAAAAACCACTGGATTGTACAATCCAGTAAAGTGTTGGAATTTTTGATAAATGAGGTATATCTCAATAGAGTTATTTATTTTTTTAAAAAGATCACTACTAAAATGGGTGCAAATTATGAATTTAAATCTTCCTTTCTGTAAAGTTAAGGACCTATATAAATACTCCTTGACTCAAACTGGTTTAGAGACAGATATATAATGGATGTGTCCTTGGCTGATGTAAATAGTTAAGTACTCAGTTACTAACCAAAGGATTGGCGGTTATTTCACCCAGCATCTTCTCAGAGAATGGTCTACTGGTTTATGTCCAAAGGATCATAGTCTTTGTAAAGCATATGAATTACAGTTCTGCTCTGATATGCATCGAGTCATCATGAGTTAGAATGCACTCAGTGGTAACTAGTTTGCTTTTTACTTAAAAATTATCAAGACAATGAAATTCTAATTGACAAGATATAATTTTTATTTGTCATATTGGAAAGGATCATAAAGTTTAACAATATAAATTTAAGTCCAACAGTGTTGCTACAAAATCATATACACCTGTAATAAATAAAAATATCAAACTGTGAAGCTATTTTTTTTTCAATATACACTCTTTCTAGTTCTATATACTTCTCCAATTCTTTCTCTATTTGCAACATGTCAAAATGGCAATTTTGGCATTTGCAAAGGACCCAAATTATGTTTCTTTTAAATAATCTTTGAACTTGGAGAACAAAAAGAACTCTGAAATAACAGGATCAAGTCTATGAGGTGACTGGACTAAAGTTTGTGAGGCACAGTGAAATTACATAGTTGGTATGGTTCTTCTACCATCGTCTTTGTGATTCCACACCCAGTGAAAGACCCTTGAAATATATTCATCAAACTCTTACAGAGTTGAAAAGAAAACTAGATATTTTGACAATAGGAGACATCAACACACAACTCTAAAAGAAAGGCATATCATCAGGAAAGAAAGTAAAGACATAGAAGAATTAAACAACAAAATTAATAACTCAAGTAGACATATATCAAACATTCCACTAGCAGTAACACAAATAGCACAGTATACATTCTTTTCCAGTACACATGGAACATTCTCTAGAAAAATAATCACCTTAGGTCACAAAGCAAGCCTTAATAAATTTTAAAATAGCTGAGCTCTGGTGGCTCAGTGGTTGTGTGTGGGACTGCGGCCCACAAGGTTGGCAGTTCAAATCCAGCACCAGCTCTCCAGGAGCAAGGCTGGGCTTCCTACTCCCACCAGGGCAGTGATATGGATAAATATATATATATATATATATATATATAATAAAAATATATATAAATTTTAAAATATTAAGATTCTACAACTCAATTTCTCAGACCAAACACTATAAAACTAGAAATCAATAAAAGAAAGAATAATGGCAAAAAATCAAATGCATGGAAACTGAACAACATATTACTTTAAAACAACTGAGTAACAAATGAAAAAGGGATAAAAAATTTTAAATCCCTTAAAGTAAATAAAAACAAAAATATGATATACAAGAATCTTTGGGACAGAATAAAAGCAGTTATCAAAGGGCAATTTATAGCAATCATTTAAAAAGATGAGAAAATCAACACCATAATCCAGGATCTTCAACAAGAATACAAAAGCAACAAAGTAAACCTTAAAACACCAGGAGAAAAAAAATCATAAAAATTAAAGTAGAAGGGCTGAGCTCCAGTGGCATAGTGGTTGTGTGTAGGACTGTGGCCCACTGGGTTGGTGATTCAAATCCAGCAGCAGCTCACCAGGAGCAAGGCTGGGCCTCCTACTCCCACCAGAGGCCAGTGATGTCCCCCCCCAAAAAAAACAAAAAAAAAAAAAACTAAAGCAGAAATAAATCATACAGATTAGCATGGAAAATTGGGGGGGAGGGGAGAATCAACAAGAAATTAGTTCTTTAAAGGATGAACAAATCACTGACAACATTAACAAAGGAAAAGAAACTAAGATGGAAATATCAAGAATTAAAGATGAAAGAGGTGACATCACAACAGAACTAAATGAAATAAAAATAATAGCACCTTTCTACAAAATAAGTATGGGTTACAGATTAATGTAAATGTGGCAGTCATGTCCTTGATGTCAATTTCATGATTGGGAGTGTAGGGGTGGAGTCTAGCCTGTCAATCTGGAGATAACCAATGAGGCCTCTGTGTGGGCATGGCTTTTTCCTGAGAATTCTGGAAAGTCTCACGGTATTTCCCAATTGGAGAAGAGAGACTTGACTCAGTACCTGGGAGACAAACTATTGACAAGATGAGATGACAGCATGCTGATAGATCCTGATTCCTGGAGACTGGAGGGGCCGGAGGAGAAGCCACAAAGGCTTACCCTGAAGTTTGGCTTAACCAAACTTCTGGGGCTGGAGAAGCCCCGTGGAGACTCCTGCCAGTGCTGAAATGCTTGGGAGGCCACAGGGAGACCCCTATCAGCGCTGATATGTTTCTACCACCAATAGATACTGCTGATGGACCCAGATCTCTGGAAACAAGGAGCCATGGGGAGACCCCTACCAGCACCGGGATGCTTCTACTGCCACTGGACACACAAGAAGACTCTGTGCCCACTGATCTATGACTGTCCTTGTGTCATTGCATGCGCTTCGTGAGTCAGAAGGAGACTTTATAGATTGGTATTGGATATATGGCCTAATTCTGACTTATGACCTTGGACTGGATTGAGTTGGGATGCTTTCTCAATGTTCCATTCCTCTTGTATGCAAACCTTTCCCTTATATCCATATACATATTTATGAATTTGTTTCTCTCGTCTATCCAAACTAGCATAGTAAAGAAGACCAAGATCTTCATAACTGGACCAGTACATAACACCAGGATCAATGGGGAGAAAGGTGGAAATTGTCAAGGATTTTGTCTTGCTTGCATCCATGAGGTGACCTTCAGTTTGAGGAAGGGCAAGAGCTGGGAAGAGAGCTAATCAACCATGTTCTTCTTCAGTCATGCCTTCAGTTGTTCTGAAGCCTGGAGTTTCTGTACATCTTGTCCAGAGAAATGCCACAGGGCTGAGAAGCTGGCGAAAGCCAGTCACCAAGCAGCCAAACCAAGTGGGTGCTGACTCTTGGCCAACTCACTGCCATCGAGCAGGCGCTGACTCACTGTGACCTTATGCGACAGGGTCAAACTGCCCCTGTGATTTTCTGGGCCTGTAACTGTGCAGGTGGTGGGTTCGAACTATAGACCTTGTGGATTCCAGCATAACCAACACACCACCAAGGCTCCCCCTGGTACAACACCCACCTTAAATTTGCTTTCCATCCCTCCCTCCCTCCAAACTCATTTTTCCCTCACTTTGGCCATCTTGGCATGGTCCCTCCCAATTCAGTAGTGGCATTTGTACTTTCTTCAGACACCGGCGCCTGGGCTAAAAACAATGTATGTTTTCCTTTTTTAAAATCTTTAAAAGTTAGTTTAATTTTCAAAAAGCCCAATGAGCAAAACCAATGGTCTTTGGCAACAGTCTTGAGGCAATTCTGTTCCAGAAACTTTTTTATTCCTACAATGAACAACAACAACAATAACAACAAAATTAACCTACGTTAAATGGCAGTAAAAGCAGTCATTTCAAACCCAGAACGCATAAAAGGATCCTAACTTTTCACTGAGTGGCCGAAGCCCAAAGGAACAGGTCTCAAAACCAAGGACACACGAGAATGCCTGCCTCAGCTGTCCTCAGCTGACTTTGTCTGAAACTTAGAGATGGTCAAAATCGCATCGTCCTGGAATCTGATACCGCAGGCCAGGCTGCAGGATCAACGCAGGAGGCTCCAAGGCCGAGCGATGGTTTCTATGTTGACACCGATTCGAGAATGCATTGGCAGCCAGCTTTAAAGCCTGCAGGCCCGGGGCGCTGTGTCTTTGGAGCTAGGTGACCTAAGTGAGAATCCTCCTGATTGCATTTCTCAGAAGCTGGAGTAATGGCCACACTCCACAGGCATTCTTCTGCAGTCCGACAGCCTCAGAGTCATCGGCTTCTGCTTCTACAACAGGAAGCCAGCCTTGAGAGACCATAGGATTATCAGCCAAACACATACAGCACTTAGAGTCCTGGGCTATGGCAGTCATGACCTCTAGTCCAAGTCTCCCACCTCTGACCCTCTCTTAGGGCTTCAAGGCAGCCATCACCCCATCTGCAAAGATCAGGGTAGACGCATTCTACCCAGGAGGAGACAGAGGGAAACTCCTTTGCCGAGACACATTTTGTAAGCAAGGTCCCCCTCTCTGTCCTCAGAGTCCTTTGGTGCAAAGTGAAGAGAAGGCATTCTCGCAGCTGTGCCAGGGACCAGTTGTTGTGTCTAGGCACCCATCAGGCATTTTCAATATTCCAAGCATGCCTTCACCAGAAACACTGCAGGCAGGGCCCAGTGTGTCATCCTGAGCCTATCCTAAGGAAGCACAGATGTCTACTTTAGATATGTGGTCAAAAATTGCTGCTTAAGGAAGCACAGATGTCTACTTTAGATATGTGGTCAAAAATTGCTGCTTTACAAAGCCATTGAGAATACCATTCTAGGAATTGAAGCATCACACTGGGAAAAAATAAGCTATTCCTCTAATAAGCACTCTCAACCTAGCCTGCGCTAGATTTCGAATGATGTCTGTCTTTGGAGGGGTGATGCGCAATCTCAGGAGTGCTCAGTTCCCAGGAGCATATGAACAAGATCATATGAACAAATGAGCAGAGGAAATGAGCAAGTAAAAAATGCTTATTGACACATAATAAGTTCCTTAGAAATTTTCAGGGGTTTTCTGTTTACTCAGGACTCTCTTATTTCAGGAAGGCTAAAAATAATGTGTGTGGCACCTGGATCTATTGCTTGAGACAATATTTGGAAGCTGCTACTCTTCTGAGGAGGACGTTCTGGTGTCAGAGTGATTAAGAGCTTGGACAGTAACTAAAAGATCAGTGGTTCAAACCCACCAACCACTCCATGGGCTAAAGATGTGGCAGTCTGTTTCTGTGCAAATTTACAGCCTTGGAAGCATGTTCGAGAGAGCCCTTAGGAGTCTGCACTAACAAGAGAGCAATGGATTTGGTTTGAGTTTCCTGCTACATGTATTGGGATTATTATCTTGCAGGTGAAAAATATGAGAGTTGGGGAAGTTAGCAACATGCCCCCAAATTATTATGTGATGATGTCTAAATAGTTTTTAACATCAAAACCCGAGCTTAGTCCACTCTATTAGAGTTGAGCGTTCCTTGAAAGTTGACACTTTAGCCACGTATTTGCTGCTATGTCCTAAATGGCCAGGATACTCTCTGACACAGAGCAGGTACTCATAGGTGTGGAGTCGACGTCGTCTCATAACAATGGATTTTCAGAGACTTAAACTCTCTGTGGGAGTGGAAAGCTCTGTCTTTCTCCCAGGGAGCAGCTGCTGGTTTCAAACTTCAGATCTTGTGGTTTGCAGTCCAACACATAACCACTATGCCACCAGAGATCTCTACATAGTAGATAATAAAAAAAAATACTAGTATATAATAGCATAATAGATTGTCACTATTTTTGACTAACAAATAGACACGCACACAAACTTCTGCAAAGGAAGTTCTACAAAACAGGGCCCCACCGTTGACCCTCAAACTCCACTGCCTAAAACAATGTTCCAAAAGAAAATTTGGACCAGGCTAGTTGTGCTTCAGGACCTTCTTCCACCTGCTTGAGGTTCCTCTGCCCCAGTACCTGACGTGTCCTCCTTCCTCTTGTCAACATCCAACAGCTTGCAGGCCCCAGACGGCTTCCCTACCATTAAAACCTATCTTCTCTTACCCCATTGCTTCCGGATCCTGACCCCTCAACAGTCTATCTGGCAAGAGATGGGATATGGTCAAATGAATTAAACAACTAACCAGTGGGTAGATTGTTGTTAGATGGCATCGAGTCAGCTCGAACCCAACGATCCTGCGTGCACAGGCCAGCACAGTGCGCAGGCTGACCAACAAGTGGTAGATGTAGATTCGCAAGAACTCATAAAACTCCTCAGCAGTGTAAGTAGTGAGCCCTGGGGTGGTAAAAGGCAGCAGATAAACCTTGGCAAGTTAGTCCTGGAACTGGCCAAGATTGCAAAAAGCCATTATAACCCACCGCTGTGTCCCCTGACACCCAGAGAGGAATGCTGAGAGAACTCGAAGAAACCTATCTAACCTCTCTCAGGTGTGCTTCTCTTTGCCTCTTGGCCGAGGGCAAGCACCTGAGGAAGGGGTCCGTCTATCCACTCTACATTGTCAACATTCAAGATGCAGGTGCTTCACCAAGGTGGAAAATGTAATTCAAGGGAGTCACAGGCAGACACGCTGCCCATCCACAAGCCAAGGGGAGAGCGTGCCCCCAAAGCGCAAGAGCTGGCCATCACCTAAAAGAGGGAATAGGATCCAGTTCTCCTTTGTTCATTCATATCTTCCCTTAGCTATGTTGGGCACTGAGGGAAACCACACCCCAAACAGACACACCCCAAGTCCATTGAGATGGCTCTCAAGTGGAAATGACAGATTTCAATCAAATAATCACACAAGTGAATGTGAACTTTTTACTTGAGCAGGTTCCAGGAAGGAGAGGCCTAGAATTATAGACCTTGAGGAAAGGGGAACCTTTTGCTTGTTTGCACGGTGAGCCCATCCCCCCCTCACCCAGTGCCCGGCTTCACCTGATGACTCACCCCCACAACCATCTCAAGAGCACTGTCCACCTTCGTCAAGAAGTGCACAACACTTCACCCATCCCTGGCAGCCCATGGCCAGTGACTGGCTGGGAGGGAGTGAAAAGGGCTCACCTTAGCTCAGCAGACCAGACTCTGCAGCTGCTTACCCACCAGGCTGGGCCTGTTCCCACCACAGACTGTATGGACTTGTATAGTTCCCCAGAGCTTCCAAAACAAAGTCCAGCAAACCGGGTGGCTTAGAAAATATATGGACATGGAAGAAAAAAAGAGAAAGAAAATATACAAAAATGGGTTTCCTCACAGTTGTGGGGCTAGAAATCCAAACTCAAGGTGTCAACTGGCCTGTACTCCCTGAAAAGGCTCTTGGGAAGAATGCTTTGCTTTCACACAGCCTGCAGTCAGACCCAGAACGTCTTGCTATTTCTTGGCTGACAAGCGCATCACTCTGGTCGCTCCTTCGATGTTATAAAACCTTAATTTCCCTGTAGGTGTCTCTGTGTCCACATTCTCCTCTGCTTATAAGGACACCAGCTCCTGGATGTAATGCCCACCCTATAGGACTGACCTTTAACTTGACGACATCTGCAAAAACCCTATTTCCAAAGAAAAGCACATTCCTGAGTTCTGGGTGGATCCAGTGTTAACAAGCCCAGCCTTAGAGTGCTTGATTTCAAATCCTGCCTCTGTAATATCTTATTATTGTCATCGGTTACCATCGAGTCTAGGGGACACAAGGAGTTTGCCCGGAGCCGCACACGCCAAAGCGGCAGGGGGTTCAGACACACCAATGTCCCTGCCAAAGAAAATGCTGGTTATCTGTTCCCAGAAAGACAATAGGAAGGAAAGCAGTGTGGGGAGCTCGGGTCCACGCTGGAATGCATGGGCTCACCATGAATTCCAATAAAGCCAACAGTGTTGACGTTGGATTTTTTTTTTTACTTTATTCGATTGGATTATATTAATAACCAAAAATAGACCCCCAAATTACTTAGGATAGTGCTTGGTACACCATACATGCTTATTAAATATTAGCTAATGGGATTTAAATGAAGGAACTAATTGCTAAGCAAGCTCAGTGTTGCTTTTTCTAGAATAGAACGATGGTTAAGAACATGAAATTGGAGCCAGACTGTCTGGATCCAAATCTCACTTTCACCACTTTCTAGCTGTGTGACCCTTTCAACAAGGGGCCAGTAGCTTCCTGGGTTTCTCATAGCTCTGAGCTACCATGGCCTTGCATGTAAAATGAACATCATCATAAAACCTAACGCATTGGGTTAGGGTGAGCATGACATTAAGAAAACATTGTAAAACATAGATCTTGTCATTTGGACTTAATAGACCCTAGCTATTATCAGTAGTTTCCAAATTTTCCACATTTCGAGTGGTCATTCATGGCTAATCTAAATAAAAGATCTGTAGCAGTGTAAGTTCCAGTAACGTGGGTTTATGGGGAAGTTATTTCTAGGTGGGAAGACCTTTCATGTACACTAAATTGAGCTGCATAAATGAATAATAGCGACCTCAGGGTGCTAACAACTCAAACAAAACCCATGGTTTTTCATCTCTAAACCTCTGTGTGGCACCTATCGTGGTATAGAGACGGGAAAACAGGTATGCATGCAATCCTTTGGAGGTAGGTGCACAGGATGGAGACCAGCCCAGACTTCCTCACCAACCTCAACCACGCAGCCAGGGAAGCCTTGGTCCCTGTGTCCCTGTAGTACTTGCAGAGAAACGTCACATCTCCTTGAGTAAATCTTTCCTACAGACCCTGATCCTCAACCTCTCTTAACACAGGCACAAACCATTTCTTCAGCATCTTTGCGTTCCTAGAATTTGACGATGGACCTCCAGTAGGAGTCACTCAGTCAGCCATCTGCCCACAAAGAACTGTCCCTAGTTTGGGTCTCTCTTTTCATTGCAACAGCCATTTAACCAGGCAGTCTGGGACTCTATGCTTGGCACATTCTTCAGGGATTCTTGGATTTCCAAATCATACTAGCAACATCTTCATCTATGATTCTCAATAGCCCCAGAAGAGGACATCAATAGAATGTCCCAGGGTAAGACCTTAAACTGATAGATCCCAGAGCCACGATATCCAAAATGGTGACACATACCCTGCCTCAAAAACCCCCTCACCCACCCCCAGGGAATTCCATTCTGTTTCAGCTTGTCTGGGTTTCAAAGAGAGATTCTTAGACTGCTTCTCTAAGGGTGCCTTGGGTGTCTTCTGGTATGTTCTGAATTCTCTGGGTTATTTAAGAACTTTGCATTATTTTTTCACAACTTCATTCATAATATTTGATATACCCTTTCCTGATTGAAAATAGTAAGACCAGACAGCTGTGTGATGTTTGTCCCCCTTTATCTCAAGATTGGATAAAATGTAAAAAATATATGACATAATGTGCTAAAGATGCTGCCTTGCATTTGACGATTTAACACACTTGAAAGATTAAGCATTTAGAAGAATAGTCCTTCCATTTTACAAAAGAGAAAATCAACGATTAATGAGGCTAAGTGACTCATGTAAAGTCTCTTAGCTGTTTAGTGGCAGATCTGGGGCATGCCTTTGGGTCTATTGATTGCACTTCCTGCTAGATATCACTGTAGTGAATCAGAGTGTGAAGTCAAATTAATTCCTTCGCATTTGACTAAGTCTAAAAAAAAATCCTGAATTCTAAAGTAAGTCTGAAACTAGTCTCACATAATATGGAAACAATGGTACATGTAAAGCTGAATTTAGAGACAACGCTAATATTCTAGTAGGGGAGCTTGGTGGTTACAAATCTTCTCAAACCGTGCAGACAGGTGCCCCACCCCTGATGAGAGCATTATAGAACTTCCTTGCAAGACGATGAGCCACATTATAGAAAGCAACACAAAAAACTCCATTTTTAAGAAGAAATATAAAGTGACACTTAGGCCTGACCCAAAATTGGCCAAAAGTCCAAACCAACAGATGGTCAGAAGAGCCACCCCCGAAAATGTGGGGAACCTTGATAAGACTTGGCAGGATTCCACAGAATTTCCAAATGATGTCACAGGACCAGCTAAAATGCCTATAAACCCGGGTAGAGACACTGACTTTTTTTTAATCCTTTTATTGAGCACTCATACAACTCTTATCACACTCTACACATAAGTCCATTGTGTGTCAAGCACATTTATACATTCACTGCCTCATCCTTCTCATAACATCTGCTTTCTATCTAAGCCATTGGCATCGGCTTCTCATTTCTTCCCCTTCCCTTCCCGCAATCCACACCCCCATGAACCCTTGGTAATTTATAAATTACTATTACTTTGTCATATCTTACACTGTCCGATGTCTCCCTTCACCCACTTCCCCGTTGACTGTGCTCCAGGGAGGAGGTTATATGTAGATCTTTATAATCAGTTCCCCCTTTCTATCCCACCCTCCCTCTGCCCTCCTGGTATTGCTGCTCTCATCACTGATCCTAAAGGAATCATGTGTCCTGGATTCCCTATATTTTGGGCTCCTATCTGTGCCAGGAGACACTGACTTTTTTAAAAGCTAGGAACCAAGGAGACATCAATTCCTGCTCTCTTCAACTCTATCTGGGGTGAGTCCACTCATGAGAGAACTGCTTATTGGCACCATGATGCTAAAATAATATGCGTGAAGAGTGCTGTTACCATGATCATTCTTTATTCTTACTCTGTGGTACTCAGTTAATATTAAAATTATTAGATTGTTTGATGTGTGTTTGCAGTGAATAAACCAAGCATTCGGAAATGTCTAGGAGCGTAAAGTGATTATTGATGGTGTTGCGTGTGACATAATGGCGTAGTCACCAGTTGTAATTCAGTCCACAATTGTTCATTGAAAGCCTATTGCAGGCCAGGTTCTGCGCTCCAAAAGCCCATCATAATCGTTTCATTCAAAGTAGCACGACCAGGCCAACCATGAGTCATTTAGTCTTGCTATATTTTACATAAGTTGCTTCAGGAAATCAAGTCAAATAAGAACTGAAATAGGTTGACAGAACATAGGATGTCTTCCTCCCGCCAGGGTCAAAAGTATGGCTGTGAATTGTAGGGTGCACAGAAGGTGAGCAAGCAGATGCAGGGAGGGTGGTGTGTGCTCTTTTTGAGAAAATTGTCTCTACTCATTCAAAACCCATTCCAAAATATTTTTGACAGGACCTAATGTGTGTCAGACACTGCTCTAACTGGGATAACCCTGTCACTGCATTTCAGGACCTTACATTTGCAAGATAGGAGAGAGACACTTCATATATCATATTAAACCCCAAATGAATCAGACAGTGGAAAGTTTTGAGAAAAGTAACAAAGGAGTGAATGGTGAAGAAGAAGAAAACAGTGCTTGGGGTGTTCCATTAGGGCATTCTCTGCTAAAATGGCATTTGAGCAGACAACTTGAATAGACAGAAGGAACAAAGCAAACCACCACACCAAGCAGAAGAAACAGCCAGTGTAAAGTCCCGTGCATTCCTGGGTGCTTCTCTCCCTTCTGGTAACTCTATCCATACTCACTCTTAACTACCTGGGTTGGGTTGTCAACTTTCATACACCTGTACTTAATGATACTTATCTTCATCAAAGAATAAGCTTTGGGGTTCTGACTGCAAAGTCAGTGGTTCGAATCCACCAGCTGTTCTGTGGGAGAAAGATGAGGCTACCTGCTCCAGGAAAGTTTTCCCGTCTCAGAAGCACTTTACAGGGTCACTCTGAGTCAGAATCAATTTCATGGTAGTGGGTTTTCAATGCTCCAAAGCAGGGGTCACACTAAAATAGCACCATTTGTTTTCATGATCTCTTTCTGCCACTAGAGACTGAGTATAGCTTTAAAAAACTATTTCCAGTACAATCCATAGGTCATAGGAGATGCTAAAAAAAGGTGCAAATAATTGAACTGATTAAATTTTTGTAATACACAGGAATAGGACACTCTGTAAGGGGTATTGAATTCCATTGAGTGGTTCTTATGGTGGAAATTTTAGGAATAACATCCGTGAGAATATTTTCTACTGAGTCAGAACATCTACTGCTAACCAGTTACTGTCCAGTAGATACCAACTTAGGGTGACCTCAGAGATGTCAGAGTAGAACTATGCTCTGTGGCTGATTTTGCAGAAAATGAATTGCAGGTCTTTCTTCTGAGCCAACTCTGGGTCAACTTGAACCATCAAACACTAACCTCAGATCGGCAGCTCTGCATGAACCATTCCCACCACCTAGGAAGATTTTAATCTATCCAGTTATATGCCACAGAGGCAGGTAATTCCTTGGCTAGGTTTGGGTGAACCCTAAACTCTAGCCTAACCTTGCTGTCCCCCTCTTCTCTCCCTCTGAAGTCAACTGTAACTTGGAGGTCTAGTTTATGCTCTACCCAAGTCAAGTGACGCTAGCAATGTTCTCCACGTATGGATTCTGTTTCACTGTTCAGTGGGCTTAGTTCTTGCCACACCGTCTATTTGGCTTCAAAGAAAGTTTCTAAACAGATCGATATTCAAGGCTGAGCTCATCTGTAATCAAACAATTTGGAGCATGGCACAAGTATGGTTTTCTTATCGAAAGCAGTCAAATCATCTAAGCCACAAGTCAAAACTCAGCATTTTATTTTAAACAAATCCCAGTTTTCATCTAAACCTAGATGAAAACTACTTTGTTCTGGTTACAAATTTTGCCTTCTTTTCTCCTCGACATGAGAGAAGATTTCACTCCGATTTTCAGCCACCTTGTAGAGTCAGACAGACTGGAAACTGAGATGAATCAAGTTTCCACAGCAGCTAGAGGGAAACCTGAGCCGGGCGACTGAGCACTTGTGCATAGAGGACATGTAACACCCATTTTACCCAGATGGGGCTCACTTATTTTCCACAGCATTTTAAAACTCGACAGGGCATTGCTGTCCATCCTATTTATAGTCTAACGTGCAACATAATATTAACTCCAGGCTCCAATAGTAATGCTTCTTATGTCAGTGGATTATTTACTATAAACTAATTAGTTATATAAATGCTTCCCTTTCAGGGTGGGTGAAGAGAACACTGCTAATGCTTCTTGGATTAACCTAGCATTATTGTCATCTGAAGTTCTTTTACATTTACGACAAGGCTGCACAACTTTGCCTGCATTATACATCTATCCCTTTTGCGATAGGAAGCCTGCTCATTTTAGCTGTCATAGTGAAATAAGATAACAGAATGTAAATGTCCTACATCCTAACTTGAGTAAGAATCAGCACAATTTGAATATTAAAATTACCAGCATCAATATTCTTCATGGGTGGTTTTCATTCACATTACCTTCTTGATGGTTAGAATAGATATGGTAACATGGTTAAATGAAAAAAAAAGCATTGAAGGTCTATGATCCCTAAGGAATTACTGCAGTGGTTGAAGGCAATGATCTTCTTAGACATCTTGGAGTCCGCTCAATGGTGAGAGTAAATAGCAAAGGAGAGCAAGGTTTGGGTAGCTGCCATGTGCAGGCATGCCCCATCATGAGAGGCAGGGAGATATGTTTTTCTAAGTCTGATCCCAAAGAGATTATCAATGTGAAAAAATATACATATTAAGGAACTTATAGAATCGTTAGAGAGAAATCTTCTTTGAGCAAAAAGCTAGCAGTGCCATAACAAGATGTAGAGGCAATATTGCTGCTATAGAAAGTGGCACTAAATGAAATGCTTCACCAGAACAAAAATCTATCACAGATCAGAAATAGTCATAATCATCTTCTGGGTTTATTAAAATGTACATGTATAGTTAACTGGTTTATTAAAACACTTGCCAGGGAGCCAATTCAAAATCATTGTGACCCATTTTACATGGAAATGGAATTGTGCTGCATATGATATTCAATGGCTGATTTTTTTTTCAAAGTAAATCACCAGGTCTTTTTGTTCCAAGCGTTCAGTTGCAGGCTTTTCAATTAGCATTTCAGTTAGCAACTGAGCACATGAACTACTCACACCGCCTGAGGACTCCTAAAATTTCATACTCATGATTATTGAGAATTGTCTGCTAACCAGGCACCAATGACCAGATGAACTGTGGAATGACATCAGAAAAGAATACTTTAAGAACACAAAAGTTAACTAAAAAGACAAGAATAAAGAAGACAAAATAGATGTCAGGCAAGACTCTGAAACTTGTTGACCATTGAACAGTCAAAGGAAAAGAAATGATAAAGTAAAAGAACTCAGCAGAAGATTTCAAATGATGGCTCCAGAAGACAAACATGTGATGATCTGTTCAAACACTTGGAGTGAGAAAACCAGTTCTCAAGCTATAAAGACTAAAGAAAACTATAATCCTTGAAGGCAATACTCAAGGGTTCCAGTGAACACAGGAAATAGCAACCAAAAAAAGGAGAAGGAGTACAACCACCAAAAGGAATTGGCTAGTCTTTGACCATTTTAGAAGGCAGCATATGATCAAGAACTGGTACAACCGAAGAAAAAAGACCAAGCTTCACTGGTTGCGGTAGTTATATAATTATTTGTCAGTAGGAAAGGATTAGGAGTGAAGGGGTGGAGTCTAGCTTGTCCATCAGGTCATAACCAATGAGATCTCTGTGTGGGGATGGCCTTTTGCTGAGGATTCTGGAAACTCCTGTATTCCTCCTTGAGGGTATGAGATTCTCTCTCTCTCTCTCTCTCTCTCTCTCTCTCTCTCTCTCTCCCCTCACTCCCTGCAAGATATCCCTATTAAGAAGACACATGGAAAATGCCTGATGGAGCCAGAAGACTGGAGCTGGAGTAGCCACATGAAGACCCCTGCCAGTACGGAGATGCTTGTACTGCTACTGGATCCACAAGACTTTCCAACCAATTGCCTTTGGTCTTCCTGCAATAGGCATCATTGCATGTGTTTTATGAGCCTCAAGAGTTCTTTATAGATTGGTATCAGACATAAGGGCTCATATCAGATTTACGGACTTGATCTGGACTGGGCTGAGAGGTCTCAATATTCCATTGCTCTTATACATAAGCCTCTTTATTATACACATAGGAGTGTGTCTGTGAATTTTTTTCTCTAGCCAACCCAGACTAACACATTGGTGAAAAGCGTGGCTCTAGGAATTGATGGAATACCATAACAGATGTTTCAAGAAATAGATTAAGTGCTGGAGGTGCTGCATGCCAAGAAGTTTGGAATTTAGCCAATTGGCCAACCTACTGGAAGGGATCCATGATTGTACCCCTTTCCAGAAAAGTGATGCAACAGAATGCAAAAACTATCAAACAGCCTATTAATATCACACACAATAATTTTTGCTGAAAGCAATTTAAAAACAGTGGCAAGAGCACACAGACAAGGAATTGTCAGAAACTCATGTCAGATTCAACAGAAGTGAGAGGAAGACCATCCTGTGGAACTTGACTTAAAGCAGAGGATGCCATAAGTATGTTCCACCTAGGTTTTACTGAACTATACAAAGACATAAGACTTGTTATGGATATCTTGTGAAGAGTGGGAATTCCAGAGCACTTAATTGTGCTCTTGCAGAATCTGTATAAAGAAAGGTAAGTTAAAAAAACTTATTAATTTTTAAGATCATTTTACTGGGGGCTCTTACTGCTTTTATAATAGTCCATACATCAATTGTATCAGACATATTTGTACAGATGTTGCCATCATCATTTTCTAAACCTCTACTTTTTATTTCAGCCCGTGGTATCAGCTACTCTTTTTCTCCTCCTTTCCCTACCTTCCCATGCTCATAAACCCTTAATAAATTATAAATTATTAGTATTTTCACGTTAGTATTTACACGTTAGTTACAAATTAGTATTTACACGTTCCGCTGACCCCATTAACACACATTTCTGTGGTTCATTCCCTGGTGGGAGCTGGGTGGTTGTGGTGTTATGCATCGATTCCCCCTTTCTCTCCTTCTCCTCCACCCACCCCCTACCCTCCTGGTATCATTATTGCCATTTCTACTACCAAGGAGCTTATATAACCCAGATTCCAAGTGTTGTGAGCTCTTATCTGTACCAGAATACATGCTTCCATCTAGCCAGAACTGAAAGGCAGGACTGGGATCATGATAGTGGTGGATGAGGAAGTTTCAAAGAACCAGAGGAATATTGTGTGTTTCATCGGTGCTATACTGCGCCTGGGTTGACTCATCCCTTCCTGTGACCCTTCTGTGAGGGGATATCCTATTGTCTACAGATGGGTTTGGGGTCTCTGCTCTGAGCCCCCTCATTTGCATCGATAAACTTATTTGTTTGGGATCTTTTGATACCTGATACCTGATTCCGTTGACACCATGTGATCACACAGACTGGGGCGCTTCTTCCAAGTGGATTTCTTTGCTTCCTGCTAGATAGCTGCTCGTATAACTTCAAGCTTTTAAGACCCCCAGATGCTGTAACTTATTTTTTTTTTTACGCTTTAACTTTTAATAGTTGGGCAGATCAACTTTTTGAATTAGTTTATCTTTGCACGGGGACGCACGCGCGCACACACACACACACACACCAAAAAACAATTTTAAAATTCCGGGCTGCTAACCAAGAAATTGGCAAACCGTACGAGAAACATGAGGCTTTCTGGTCCTGTAAAGAGCTACAGTCTCGGAAGCCCACAGGGGCAGTGCCGCTCTGTCCTTTTGGGTCACTGCGAGTTCGAATTGCCTAGATAGTGAGTTTGGTCCTGGTCTAGCCAGGCTAGGATAAGGTCTTACTGAGAGAACTTGTCTGCACCCATCCACTGATCACAAAGCTATAATTAAATATGTCTTGTTCAGAAGAACCCAATGAGTGCATGAACTGGAACCCTAGATACAGTCATTTTTTCCTGTTTTAAATTTTCCTTTATTTCTTTAGACTTCTATGAAATATTTCATATTAGGTAGGTCATAATGCTTCTTAACAGATTTGTGTGCTCTTTTCCCACTCCCTTAATACAAAAGAAAAATATTTGACTCAGTTCTTTTCATCTGACAGGTGTGAACATTATTAGATCAGTCATTCAAGCGGATCTACATAAGTTTATATCTACTGTGCCAAATACCCACTTAAAACAGAAATTGAATAACAGACTTGTATTGTGTATAATGACCGTTAGTGTTTTGAAGTGAACTAGCCTTGTTTAGCACACCAAACTGCTAGTCTCCACAAATAAATTTTAAAAAGCTATACATATCATCAAATGACAAGTTCATTTCAACAGAAACCTCTATGACTAATCATCCATCTCAACAGTTCTCTGTTATCCTAGCAAAATCCCTTTTGAAAGAAAGCTTTAGTTTAGAATTTTTTAATTACTGAATGTGATAAAATATCAGGTGACCTTTCTGAAGGGGAGATTAATGACAATCATTTTTATTTTGACAATTTTAAGGACAGTGTTGCAAATAAATACATTCACACACAGCAAACTAAAGTCTGTACTTAGAAATTCAGATATAAAGTGAACAAAGCCTCTAACTATTGAAAATAAATTAGAAATGTAAGTAGCAATGAAGCAATAATCTCTCCCAAATTGCAGAAAACAAGTTGTCCAATCTAACTACATAATTCATTATTTAATATTCATCTATTATTTTGAGAATTTTTAAATTACCTTTGCTAATTGTAGCATTTGACCAGATAAGCTAACTAATATACCTTAAATTCTTAAATTATACTGCATGAAATAAATGACCTGGATGAATTAGATTGAACTTCTAAATTAATTTCTTACTTAATTATGCATAGGAACAGCAAGAGGATAAATGTTTTAGGGTGAGGATAGTGGAGGGGTACAGAGTGTGTGTAGGGGGAAAGGGGTACATCAAGGAGTCTGGAAAGGAAAAGAATGTTTGGAAACAAATTGTGTTAGCAATTGTACAATATTACTTGGTGGGATTGAACAATGGAATGATAAGGTATTTTTATTTACTCTCCATTTTTAAAAAAATTAATGTAGGTATTTTAAAAACTTTTTTAAATGAAGTTATAATCTTATCCATTTGTTGGTTTGCATTATTAATGGAAAAAATCTTCATGGTTTACAAAGAAGCATTAAAGCCTCTATGGTTAGAGTGATCTGCTTCCAGGCTCATAAAGGCAGGACACACTCCTCATCCTCAGTGAAGTAGAGGTAAATAAAGAAAACATCTGAGATTTTTTTCAAGTTTGCTAAGAGAAAGGCCAATCTTTTTTATAGAAATGCCAATTTTTTTAATGAAACAAGAAACACAAAAAAAGTGAATCTAAACTAAGCATACTTCTTGAGAATGAATGAGAAAAAAAAAACAATCAAAAACATCTATTTCCTGCCTGAAACTGACAAGAGAATAGTACCCAGCTTTTAAGGACTGTAAGATAACATTTTAAAAACTCATATAAACTTTTTCAAACACTTATACAGCCTTTATAATCAAATCTAATCTATGGAGACCCTTTCCTTTCATATAAAATCATCCTTAAATGTTTGGGATGGTTTGTGCCATTTTTTTCCTTTTTTTTTTCAGTAATTTGCACCATCCCAGGGATAACATGGGAGTCCTTTTCTATCTTGGTTGTTGTGGGTAATTTTTAGATCTTAAAAACTATTTACCAAATATGTATACACATATTAAATATTTGTCCTTAACATGAAATTTTTCCAACAATGGAAAAAGAAATGTTCATTAGACACTGTGACTTATGCTAACAGTGGAGCGTAAACCTAGGTGGAAGTACACAATTTGATGTACCTACCACCAGCTGCTCCACTATCCCTATGGTTTTTATCCCAAGAGAGACATTTCACAAACAATTTTTAGAAGAATTCATAGAATGATGATGGCAACAAATGTACAAATGTGCTGGACAAAATGCATGGATGGATAGATTGTGATAAGAGTTGTATGAGCAACCCAATTAAAAAGAATGAGAATCATATAGGTAATTCTAAGAACTGCACATATAGGATGATGTGTTGGTCTGGGTAGACTAGAGAAACAAACTCATAGACACGCATATGGATGTAAAGGAAAGGTTTATATACAAGAGGAATGCAATATTGAGAAAGCATCCCAACCCAGTCCAGTTCAAAGTCATAAGTCCAATATTAGCCCATATGTTCGATACCAGTCTATTAAGTCTCCTTCCGATTCATGAAATCACAGGTCAGTGGGTGCAGAGCCCAGGCTCTGGCAGGGTTCCCCTCATGGCTCCTTGTTTCCAGAGCTCAGGGTCAATCAGCAGTATTCAGTGCTGATAAAAACATCTCAGCACTGACAGGGGTCTCTCTTTGGTTTTTCTGGCTTCAGAGGTCTGGTTCCATTAGGGTAAGGCCTTGTGATTTCTCCTCGGCTCTTCCGGTTCCTCAGACACTGCCATCTTGTCTTGTCAATAGTTTGTCATCTTGGAGACTAACTCCCAGAGACGGAGAGTCAAGTCTCTCTTCTCCAATTGGGAAATACCGCAAGACTTTCTAGAATTCTCAGAAGAAAGCCATTCCCACACAGAGGCCTCATGGGCTACTCATTGGCTATCTCCAGATTAACAGACTAGACTCTACCCCTACATCCCAATCATGAAATTGACATCAAGGACATGACCGCCACCAATGTTTTCATATGTAAGGCAGCTAATATAAATGAATGGAGTACACACCCAGGATAAGGCGGTTTTAGGGTCCTCAATAATTGCTAAGAGTACAAAAACAAAAACTCAAAAATTGAGAGTGAGTGCAATAAGGTCTTCCATATGCTGTAAAATGAGGATCAAAATATTGTATAAATTGATGATTCATAGTGATTCTTTAGGGACAAAGTAGAAATAGTCCATAGGGTGTCTGAGGCTGTAAATGGCTACTGAAGCAGAATACCTCATTTTTCTCCCTCGAAGCTCCCAATGAACCCAAACATCCAGCCTGACAGCACTTAACCCACTGCCCCCCTAGGACTCTTCTTGAGGTGACATAGCAGATTCTATCATCAAAACCCCTCGATAGAAAAAAAGAAACAAAATTGAGTCATCTATTAAAATGTTTTCAACACTTACATATTTTGAAACCTGGCTTTCACGCTGAGATTTACAATGACAATCTAAATATGGGTCTTCATTTTTAATAGAACCACTGTGCAGTATTCTCTTTCTTGGAATGCTCCCCCAAATAACCACAGGCCTTGTTTATTTATCACATTCAGATGACCCTTTAGGCAGCCCCTGGCCACTCCCTTTTCTCTCATGACTGCACCCTTTTGATCTACCCTGTTTTTTTCTATAACATCTAACCTTTGCTTATGTTTTCTATGCCCCGCATCTGTGAATGAAAAGTTCTGTGAAGGCAGAAATTTTTACTTTGGATTAATTGCTTATGACTCAGAATAGAAACATAGTAGAATCTTGGTAAATATGAATCAAAGAATGTTTTAAGTGAAAAATAAAATGAAAGAATGGCGCGCACACATACAAAGAAAATGCTTTATGCATAAATTATCCAAGCAAATTAGCCATGCTGAATATTATGGATTAAATTGTGCCCCGCCCCCCAAATATATGTGTTGCAATTTCAAACGACTATATCTATGGGAGGGACTGTGGCGGTGTGGTGATGACTGTGATCTACATGTCTTGCAGTTGGTAACCACCAGCAGTTCTTCAGGAGAAAAATGGGACTTTCTACTCCAGTGAGCACTTAAAGTCTCAGAAACCCACTCGGGGATGACTGTGAGTCAACATTAACTCTATGACAGTCAGTTTGGTTTGGGTTTGGTGTATCTATAGGCAGAGAGCCATGGTTGCACAATGCTTAAGCACTGGGGCAGCTTCCAGAAAGATTGGTGGTTGAAATTCACTAGCTCCTCCATGATGCTGATTCAAAATGTGAAGAACATAATGTCACTGAACTGTATGTGTGAAGACTGTAGAAAGGACAGATGCTTTTGTTAACTATATACATTTTTTTACCACAATTTAGAAAGCAAAATAAAATAAGAACAAATCTTAAGCCAAGGATGTTCCCAGAAGGACAATAAAGTAAGAAATATCGCACAGGAAGGAAACTTAGGTGTCTGAAACACTATCTAAAGCTGTCATGATTGAATTGTGTCCCTCCAGAATAGATGTTTCAAATACTAGTTATAAACTCACTTGAGAATGTGTTTTCTTTGTTATGCTAATGAGGCTGCATTATTGCACAGTGTGCTCTAAGTCGATCTATTTTGGGATACCAAAAGAGAAGTTTGGGCCTAGAGAAAGAAGCAGAGATAGAGAAAGAAGGATGTCAACTGACAGGAAGATCAGCAAGAAACCCAGAACAAGGACTTTCCCTTTCAGAGTGAACAGAGAAAGTAAGTCCACCCCTGGAGTCAATTTCCTTGATTCAGTCTTCTAGCCTCTGAGCTATAGGACAGTGCTTTCGTATGTTTATTAATGACTCCCACCTGCGGTATTTATTGTATAGTCACACCAGACAACTATGGCAACGACAAAAATATGGCACATTTGAACCCTCAGCATTGGGGAATGATGAGATTGGACTTTCTAAAGACAACTCTGTAAAGACTGAAGGCAATTGTGTTAGATAAGGTAGACTAGAGAAACAAACTCATAAACATGCATATGCATATAAGAGAGAGGTTTATCTACAAGAGGAATGGAACATCTATAAAGCATCCCAACCCAGTCCAGTCCAAGTCCATAAGTTCAATATTAGCCCATATGTCCTGATACCAATCCATAAGCTCTCTTCACATTCACAGACCACATGCAAAGACGCCAGGATAATCCCAGGCCAATGGGTGCAAAGTCTTGTGTATCCAGTGGTGGTAGAAGCATCTCAGCAGTGGCAGGGGCCTATATGTGGCTTTTCCAGCTTCCAGGGCTCAGAGTCCATCAGCACGCTTTCACGTGTCTTGTCAGCCACAATGTCTCCCAGGGACTGAGCCATAAGTCTCACCTCCGCAGGGAAAATATGACCAGATCACTCAGAAGTCTCAGGAGAAAGTCATGCACACACGGATCTCATTGGCTATCTCCAGATTGACAGGCTTGACTCCACCCCTACACGCCTAATCCTGAAATTGACACCACATTAGTGACTGCCACACCAATCATCTGGACATGGAACCAGGTTCCACGAAAGGCCCAGAGCAGAGAGCCCAGAGGAGCCCCTGAGTGGTACCCACAATTAACAGATGACTGCTAGCCCTAAAATTGGCGCATCAAGTTGACTCATAGTTCAGATGATCTCTTTCCAAAGAGAAGTCATTGGAAACCCTCTGGAGCGCACTTCTACTCCATTGCAGATGGGTGGTCATGAGTCCGAGTGAAGAGGAGGACAATCAGATTTCTTGAGGAGCCTGGAACAGAGACTGAGAAGAGAGTCGGGATTTAGATCGGTAATCCTCCCCTCTACCTACCTACACACACACATACACACACACACACACACACACACACACACACACACACACATGCAGTTCCAAGTTTCAGGATTCTGAGGAGGAGAGAAGACCCTCTCTTTCCATTCTGCAAGTCACCAACCCAAAGTCTGTTTGGCAGCGTGGAAGGACAGAAATTCATTTTAGCTATCAGAGGAAGCTTTAAATGAAATTGACTTGAGTCTAAATAATTCAAAATGACAGAGGCATTATAAAATCTGCACAAGATGTTTCTATGGGATCCTCTACCAGAAAGATAGAGAGAGCCAGCATTGTTAAGGGTCGTTTCCAGAGGAAAACAACATTGTGTTGTTTTCACAACAACATCGAGTTGTCCACATACTCAACTCAATGCGATGAAGTTGATTCTGACTCATAACAACCCTTGTGGGGCTCTGAGACTGAACATCTTTACAGGAGTAGAGAACCTCATTTTTCTCCATAGGAACAACTGGAGGTTGGTAACAGCGGACCTTGTGGGTAGCCGCCCACCTAGTAACCAAGGCGAAGCAAGTTATAATGTGACATTTCCCTTAAATGCATCTCAGCTCTAATATGGTTGATATGTGAGACTGTGTTTAGAAGTAAATACAAGTACCTAGAATTCCATTTCATTCTTTTCTTTTTATCATTTTCTTCAATCTTTGCTCAAATGGCCCAAATTGATCTAGCTACTTTTTATGACCCTAATTACCCCTGAGTAATGCTTATCTGTGCCCTCACCTCTCCTCTGATCTTTCAAGTCAAATGGATTTGATGTTGGTACCAAAGCAGGGACTGTGGAGAAAATATAAATTGGGTGTCTCTAATCCAATTCTCTCTCCTCCCTCTCCCTGCGACCACTGCCCCTGCCTCCAAATGGCAAAGACACTTAGAACATCAAGTCAACAGCAAACAGATCTTTATTCATTGAAATACTCTCTTGAAGCAAGTATGATCTCCCCTACCAATTAAAATACAAAATAAATTAATACATTCTTTTCTATGGGCCCCCGATGGTGTAGTGGTTACAAGCTGGGCTGCTAACCACAAGGTGGGTCATTCAAAACCACCAGCCAGAGACCCCACAGGAGAAAATTGAAGTTTTCTACTCTGGTAAACAGTTATCATTTCAAAAACTCCCAAAGGCAGTTCTACTCTGTCCCATAGGGTCACTAGGAATCAGTACTGGCTCAACAGAAGTCAGGAGTTTGGGTAGTTTTGTTTTGTTTTTTATTGGGTCAATAGTACAAAGCTGGTCCAATGAAGCCAAGGTTAAAGATGTTTCAAATATTCAAGTTTTCCGGACTGGTCTACCGCACTCTCCTTGGTAACATCAAATACTCCTCCCCGCAGTATTCTCTGCCTGATACTTGGGTTCCGGAATTCACTGTTAAGTCTCACTGAACTCATGAACTGTGTCTGCAGTTAAATGGTGTATTAGAGGGGTCAACATGTACAACTCGGAATCAGGAGCAACACAGAAATGGCAGGAACATGTTACAACAGGGCTCTGGATCTGGGTGCCTTCTTCCCTCTCTGCTGTTGGACCCTGTTGGTGGTTTTTTCAGGTCAGTCTTAGAACTCTCAGTTCTGTGGATCAGCAAGTCCCACCTCAGCCATCTAGTACCAGTCTCCTCATTCTTGCTCTCTCATGCACTATCATCCTTGCTACTGCTGTGCTGTGTACCATGTGACAGTTTCTCCTTCTCTCTCCTGGTGCCCCTGTAAGCCTGCGTGGATGGAAAATCTGGCCAATCTATCTGTCAGGGTTTCATGCACCTTATTTGAATAGTGTCAAGCTACCTAGTTCCCTTTGCATCATCTCACTTCATATTCATATTGGATTTATATTGTTGGAGTCATGTAGACTATGGCTAGTAGTGCCATCTGAAGGAATTCACTGCACCCCACATTTCAAATTATATTTTTTATCACACTAAGTAATCCTTCAAAGCCCCATCTATCTTAAGTAACAGAAACAACAAAAATCTCCCTCTCTGGATCACTCTCTTCTCTGAGTGTCTCAAGACCCCTTGTTGCTATTTTTCATTACCATTCAGTTGTTCTAACTCAAAGTAGCCCACTGTGCAACAGAACAAAGCACTGCCTGGTCCTGCACCGCCCTTACAATTGCTATGTTAGAGCTGATGGTTAAGCCAATGTGTCAATCCATCCTATCTAGAGTCTTCCTCATTTTATTTGGCCCTCAACTTGACCAAGTATGATGTTGTTAGGGATTTACTTAACCCAACAAAAATGGCTCCAGATGGGAAGGGAAAATGGTGGCTCCTATCAGTACCTTGTATCTATATTGCTACGTGATTTTGAACTTTGCTCCAGCTTCAGTCTAGTAACCACATTGGCTTACTGCTGAACTAGATCTTTATCATCTGACCTCATTCTCACATGCAAAGCCATTGTTTTCCAGAGCCTCAGGAACTTCTAGTCTTAACCTCAGGTTGCATCCCAGCCTTCTTCAAAGAACCTTTGTGCCTTTGTGGTGAGTCCAGGGCATGTAATGGGAACTGGTCTACCATATTCCCAAAGCACTACATAGGTCAGGAGGAGCTGTCTTGTCAAGCCAAACACCTTTTAAAAGACCATAGTGCTTTACATTAAGGATCATTAAAGGCAGGACAAATGACAAAGGACAACCTTAAGAATAAGGTTGTTTGCCTCAAAGTTGGTGGTTCAACCACAGAAGGTGCTCTGCAGGAGAAAGATGAAGCTGTCTGCTCCTGTAAAGATGTATGGTCTGAGAAACTTGAAGATGACAGGCTTGATTTTGGTTTGAGGAGACTCAAAGGTTAAGCATGCAATTGCTAAACAAAAGGTTAGATGTTCACAACCTACCAGTCATTCTATGGAGAAAAGACCTGGTAATCTACTCCCATGAAAAATGTCAGCTTAGAAAACACATTGAGTCCGTTGTATTCAATCCTATGAGGTCACTGTGAGTTGCACTTGAGTCACCAGCACACAGCAGTCACCTTGGGTTAAACCTTCCAGAGGGTTCTATCAAATAAGTCTTATGTAAACAAGATCAACTCCAAAATGCTTTCCTATGCTCACTTCCATATGGGTGTTGATTTTACCAGGCACCCTACTATATACACTCCAGCTTCTAATTGATAAATTTGGTGTTACTGGGAAACTTGTATAGTGATACTCAGCTTTAAATCCAAAATGACAATTTGTGGGAAACAGAAAGATTTCTCCCAAATTATCTCCCCCAAAATATATGCCAAACTTAAGGTGCTTGCTACACTTGGCAAATGAATATACACTTAGAGGTTGTGTTAGTCCAGATAGACTAGAGGAACAAATTCATAGATAAGTATATGGATATAAGGGTATGGTTTATATACAAGAGGAATAGGACCTTAAGAAAGCACCCCAATCCAGTCCAGTTCAAAGTCATAAGTCCCATATTTGCCCATATGCCCAATACCAGTCTATAACATCTCCTTCCGATTCACGAAGTCATGGGTCAGTGGGTACAGAGTTCCAGCACTGGCAGGGATCTCCCCCTGGCTCCTCGCTTCCAGGGCTCGGGGTCCATCAATAGCATCCAGTGGTGGTAGAAGCAACTTCAGAGGTCCAGCTCCATCAGGGCAAGGCCATGTGGTTTCTCCAGCTCCTCCAGCTCCTCGGACACTGCCATCTTGTCTTGTCCATAGTTCGTTGTCTCGGAGACAAACTCCCAACAACTGGGGAGAGAGCTTCTCATCTTCATGAGGGAAATATCGTGAGATTTCCCAGAAGTCTCAGGAGAAAGCCATGCCCACACGGAGGCCTCATTGGCTACTCAATGGCTATCTCCAGATTAATAGGCTAGACCCCACCCCTACATCTTAATCATGAAATTAACATAAGCACATGACCGCCACAGAGATCAAAGTAGGTCAGAGGCTGTTCTCCCTGAGGGTTATCAGCCATTCAGAGCAATCAGACTGTATAGCCTGTCCCACCCTAAAGTAGGGCCCACTCCCTTTTGATAAGAATAGCAATAGAGTACTTTCTTATAAGAGACAGGGAAATCAAGCCCACTGAAGGGTGATCAAGGTTAAACTGCCATAATGGGTCTAGCATCTGCCCTTCTAGTCACATGTATACCCTTAGTCCCTCCTCTTGATATTACATGTACACTCCTAGCTCATCCCCTCCTGTCACTGTACATCCCTTTCCTGTGATGTGTAGGCTGATTGTACATCCCCTTCGTGTGGCACCCCCAAATTAGATTTAAGTGTTGGGGGGGGGGCAATAAGTTTCCAGATGGCCTCTGCCCAGGTCCCTCCAGCCAGCTCCCTCCAGTTCACTCAGACTTCTGGCTTCCTGCCCGGGCTATGTATGGACCTGGCTATTGAGATCATGGCTGTCCAGGAGGTAAGCATGCTACCATTAAATGTGTCTGACTCCATTATTTCTGTCTCTCATATTTTCTAACACTTTACTATAATATTTACTTACATATCGCTATACAAGTGCATCTACCAGACCCGTGATGATGTGTTAGGAGCTGGTTCCTCTAACAATTATATTCCCTTTTGACTGAACAAAACAGTAATTGGGTGTCACATTATTGAATTGTGGCCAGAAGCCCTCTATAGCCACTCTTCCCTTCTTTGTTCCCTGAGATCGTTTTCCTTGTAAAACACTGAAGTTGGCTGATCAGAGACCTTTGCAAGAGCTTAGAGGTGGGTATCAATGACCATGGGCCCTTTCTCCAAATAAGAAACTCTCTTGGCACAGCTACTCTTCCCAGACTCTAGTGATGATGACTTCCAGGACACTGCATCATCCCTGGCTGGTTTCTTAGTCTTGATTTTGCCTTGAAAAAGGATTCCTCTAGAAACTACCTTCATATTACCAAGTTTGAGAGTGCCATCTGTTTCATGCTAGAGCGATGACATCAGGAATAAGAAAAACTATTATGTCTCCATTATTTCATCAAAACCACAGGATGGTTATCAGGAGAGATGAGTAAAAGACATACTTGGTAAAGTGGAAGGTCAGTAAAAAAGAGAAAGACCATCAATTAGATGGACTGACCAACAGAGTGCCTGCAACAACCAGGTCAAACAACACTTGTGAGGCTGGTGCAAGACCAGGCAGTATTTGGCTTTATTGTACAGGTGGCTGCAATGAGTCGGGCCTGACTCACCAGAAACTGACAGCAATAACAGCAGTCATAGAAATACCTCTGGGATGGAATTTAAAAGTGGCACCTTAAAAAAGTGGCTATCTTAATAGAGAGATTGCTCTTTGCGGATAATTGTTTCTATAGTAATCGGTAGCAACAACTCTTGGCCAAGGATCAGTTGAGCTTTAGAGAACTGATCTTTGAACATATTGGTCATTTGATTAATTGATTTTTGCTCATTGGTTTTGGTAAACTGGCCGACTTCTCAAGGCTGCCCCACCTCCAATGCACTTCTTTGCTGTTTTGATTTCAAATGGATGTCTTTCCTGCTATTTTGTGAGATCATTTGACAGTTAAAGCCACGTGTTAGTCTTGACATTTTCCCACTCTTGTAATAAAATTCTATAAACTGTTTAATGCTAATAGCTAGTCAATAAAATTCAATGAAATAAAATGAGAAAATAAAGGGCATGGTGAAAGAATGAAGCAAAGGCAGACAGACTCCCTTGGAGAGACTCTGAGACCAGCTGCTGCAGCCTGAATGCAGATCTGTGTCTCCGTCTGAAGCAGATCATCTGAAACAGACCCTAGAAAGGAAAGTGAGAGGGAGAAGGTTTAAGATGAGAAAAGAGATAAAAGATGGATAGAACGAAAGAAAAAAAGTTAATATGAAGAAGAAGAGACAGAAGAAACCCCTTCTTATGTACAAGAGAAATGTCTATATATGCCAATATGAGTATTTAGAAGTATATAACATTATTGTCTTACATAAAGGCTGTTAATATTTCATCAACAATATGCTTTTGTGCTGGTACTTAATAAAACCTTTCAAAATGTTACTAGCAATTTTGTAAATCGTATCCAACACATCTTCCATTAAGCATGTTTTCAATTTTTGATTCTCAAACCAGACAGAATGTTTTTTTTTTAACTCCTCCAAATAACATCTCTCCTGAAATTTAAAACTCAAACCAAAAGCTGACCGGGATCCAACATGAATATGGTGGCTCCATTTCTGCTTGCTAAAATAGAACTGGAGAACTCACTTTCCCAGCAATATTTTTAGCAGTGTGAGGGAAGGAGCTCCCTATGCCATTTGTTGGCAGGCTTGAAGTCTGTCACTCCTGAGCCTGTCCCCTGAGTCCTCCCCTGTCACTCCTGTCTTCTGCACCAGTCAGCATCCCCACCCCTGCCTCTCACTGGAGCCATCAGCAAAGCTTACCCATGTTCCTTGGCCTTAAGTGGGACTGAATAAGACACCAAACGTTCATCTATCTGGCAACTGTATGAGAAAACAACACCCCCTATCACTCACTTTCCACATTTTTTAAAAAGGGTGGGGGTGTTCTTTTAAAAAAAAAAACATAACCTTTGTCATCTAGACAATTCAGACTCATGGTGATCTATATTACAAAGTAGAACTGCTCCACAGGGCTTCGTTGACTGTGGTCTTTACAGAAGTAGATCAGCATGTCTTTCTCCCTCAGCGCCAATGTGCACCAGCCTTAAGTTAGTAGCAGAGCACAAGCTCTCTGCACCATCCAGGGACCAAATAATAAGAGAATTTCTGTCCATTTGTAGTGGCTGTTGTCCATTGCCACCAAGTCCTTTCTGATTCCTGGTGTCCATTTAGTCAGAAGCAAATTGAAAGGGTGACGAACTGACAAAAGAACAAACAAATCTGTCTTCAAAGAGGTACAGCCAGAATGCTCCTCAGAGGTAGGGAGGTTTTTGTCGGACAAGACCAGTCCCTGGAGAAGGACGGCAAATTTGGTAGAGCAGAGGCGGCAATGAAAAGGGGAAAGACCTTTGAGAAGATGGATGGACACAGGGGCTACACCGATGGGCTCAAACATAAGAACAATCATGCAGGTGGCGCAGTGTTTTGTTCTATTGTACATAGGGTCACTGAATCAGAACCGACTTGATGACACTTAACGACAACATGTGCACAGGTATAGCAGTGCCCTTTCAGAAGCAGATTGCCAGGCCCATCTTCTAAGGCACCTATGGATGGGTTTGAACCAACCACCTTTTGGCTAGTGGTGCAGTGCTTAATTGTGTGTGTCACTCAGGGACTCCTTCATGTAGAGATGGTGCTATGTGGACCTAAGCACTTCATTTCATCCTCACAATTCTTTGGAAGAGCAGACTTAACTCATCCCTTTATACAGACAAAAGAGCTGATCAGAGAGGTGGGAAAATTTGCCAGGTCTACTCTGCTTCTTATGAAGATGTAAGGCGCCTAGTGAAAGCAGCACTTAATTCATCACGAACAATTCTGTACTGTTTCTATTGCATCTCATTTGCCTTCTCACAACCCAAAAGAGAGATCATCGCAGAATTACAAGAATGAGACTTGGGGAATCCACGCTCATTCTCTGAGGTCACACTCACACAGCTGGTAAATAACCAAGTAGGGACTTTGGGCTTCTTCCACGGGGCCAGCAGCACCCCAGGGATCACCTCATGGTAACTGGGCTTCAGTAAACTACCTGTGCCTTTCACAACAGTGAAAGGATTGTCTACATCTACATCAGTTGTTCTCAACCTTCCTAATGCTAGGACCCTTTAATACAGTTCCTTATCTCGTGGTGATCCCCCAACCATAAAATTATTTTCATTGCTATTTCATAACTGTCATTTTGCTACTGTTATGAATTGGGCAAGCACTGTGGAAGGGTCATTCGATCCCCAAAGGGGTCACAATCCACAGATTGAGAACAGCTGATCTAGATGATCCTTAATTGAGTCTCACAGGAAGTGGGGGGCACCTCAACTCCTGGTGATGTTGTGGGTTACAAAGTAGATATAGAACTACACCCCATCACTTGGCTATAACCTGTATAAAAGTAGATCACCAGACCCTTCAGAGTTTTTCAGGAGATCATTTGCACAACTCAGGGACCTCTGAGAAAATAAAAATACTCTTTATAGCACAGGACATTGGGCTTAAAAAAAAATCTCTTGCTCACAAATTGAGACTTAGGAAAGTGACCAACTTGCACCCACCACAGTGTTCTGGGAATGGTCTCCCATTGAGGCTTCCGGTCCTGCATGATTATGCTTAAATCAATTTGAGTTGGTGCTGATTCATGGTGACTCTGGATATCAGAACAAAATGGAGATTCGTATGAATTTGTAGATTGTCAGATCCTTCTTCAGAGGCACCTCTGGGATACTCCAACCTCTAACCTATCAGTCCCCAGCTCCTTTCACACCATCCGGGAGCTCTGTAATTAGGGATGGTACCTTCTCTTTCTTCCCCATGTCTCCCGTGCTCAGTGAGTCACTTAATCATTCTCCATTGGAATTTGTGTTTCTCCTTCCTTCTTCAACACTGCAAAACACCAGCCTCAATCCATGAGGCCACCACAAACCACTCAGGTCACAAACCCAGCCTCGTGCAGAGGCCAGGCCAAACCACCTAACTGCAGAACATTTGCAAGTGCAGAATTGGCACTTCCTCAACAAGTTTAAAGCAGTAAATGATACTGTTTTTTCCAAAACCCCCTGCCATCCAAATCCCCTAGAAATTTTGCAAATCAAGTGCCATTGCTAAGAGGTAGCAAGAAAGCATCTTACCACCAGTGCTCTTTATTCCCATCTACTAAAGACCATGTTCACAGGGAAAGCGGGAGCTTTACTTGTTGAAAACCACACACACACACACACACACACACACACACACACACAGAGTATGACTTAAGACAACTTAAATGCAAAAGTCCTATAAATAAATAAAAGTAAATAAAAATACTGTCGTTTTCTCTGACACAACCCCATGAACAACAAGCTAATCGGGGGTGTTGGATTACTTTCGGACCCGTTTCAGACATGCCAGCTTGTCCTTGGGCATTTTAAAATCAGCTCCTGAGCTTAGAGTTTCCTAAGCAGCCTTTCTGCCTTCTAATTGCCTTTAAAAGGGCCAGCGGTAAATGCTAGCCCTCTCTCCAAGCCCCTGGGCTTCACCCTAGGACAGCACCTCACACACTTTCCTGTATCAGCAGGTCGGGTTACATGTGCGCATGAGAACCCCGCCTGCCTAAGAGGTCTTCAAGGATCCATTACTGTGTTGTCCAGGCACCTATGGGATTTCTCCCTCTGATTTCTCACTTACTGGCTTCCAAGGCGACTCTCAATGTCATCAAGATTAAACCAGATCTCGGGGAGGCAGCATAATGCCACAGTGAAGAGCTTGAGACTCTGAGTTCAAGATGGGGGAAAATCCCAGCTCCATCGCCTAGAAGCCATGTGACTTTAATCACAGTATCTCCTGCCTCGCCTGTAAAATGGGATTAATAACAGCTTGTGCAGGTATCCAAAGGCATGAAGCAGTACAAAGCGCAATGCCTCACACATGGTATATGGTCAAAAAAATAATAGTTTCATCTTTCTGGTGTTGTCTGGTAAGTATTGAGCTACTTGTCTGACACAAAGTAAGGGCTTCACCCCCACCAGCGCCCCGGTGGGAAAAGGATGAGGCAGTCTGCTCCTGAAGAAACTTACAGCTCCTGACACCCTCCAGAGCAGTGGGTCTCCACGTTCCTACCACCGCGACCCTCTAATACAGTTCCTCATGTGGTGACCTCTCCCCCCAACCATAACATTATTTTCATTGCTATTTCATAACTGTAATTTTGCTACTGTTGTGAATCGGGCAATCCCCAAAGGGGTCGCGACCCACAGATTGAGAACCTCTGCTATGGAGGGTCACCCTCAGTCGGAAGCAATTTTGTGGCAGTTGATTTTGTTTTGTTTTGTTTTTTTCAGATTAATTTAACACTGCACCCCTGAGACAGACTCGGGAAACTCCATGAGAACCCTACAGGACAAATAATTTTGTCTCTTCAGCCTTACATGTCAAGGGTGGAAAAGTCTTGGAGGAGAACTTTTTAAAGAGACTTAAGAGATGCCATTGAATTACCGTGGTTGGAGTGTATTTGTGTTCTCTGTGAAACCCACTATAACAAAAATGAAAGGGTCACATATAAAAGAACAGAAGGGGGGAAATGCGTGATTGTCAAGATCGAAACCAAAAGCCACACCTACTCCCATCAGGTTGATCAGAACTGGTGCTGATCCTTTAGAACAGATTAGAACTGCCCCTTAGTGTTTTCCAGATTGCAAATCTTTACTGAACCAATTTGAACCCCTAACTTTGTAGTTAGAAACCCAATGTTTAGTCCATAGTGCTACCCAGGCTCCTTTCTTGGAAAGGGTCAGGGTAGCATTAATGGAAAGAAGAAAACAGAAAATTTGGAATAAGAAAGCCTCAAACCAGTCTTGGTTTCCATGGGTTCAGGAGGTTTCATTGCTCCGAACACAGAGTCCCTTCACCGCTCAGGAGAAGGGTGGTTTGTGCACTGTTGTGGTTAGTAGTGGCCATCAAGTCAGGTCCTGCTCATGGCAACCTTATGTGAAACAGAACAAAAAGTGGCTCAATCCTGAGCCGTCTCCATTATCCGTGATATGTCTGAGCTCATTGCTGTGGCTACTGGGACCATTCTCCTCTCTGAGGCTTTCCCTGGTATGCACTGACCATCTACCTAATGTCCTGTCCTCTGAGTCAAGGGCAGGGTCTATTAAAGCAACATAAAGGAAAAGTTTTATGAAGATTAATCAACAAGGACTAAGAAATATTTCATCCACACAAGCCTAAGGGCCAACATGCAATCCAAATGCCCAGTCTTTTGGCTGTTTTGTACCAGGAACCAGAGCCTCAATAACAGCCTGGGATGCCAGGGAGGGCTTCTCACATGCCTCACAGAGCAACACCTGCCTCAAGACCTGGCCTACTGGTCGTCCTGCCTGCCCAGTTTCTCATTCTGGTAGCATCTGTGCTGTGAGCAAGGAAACTACAACCTGAGAGTTCACTTCTCAGAGTAGGTGACCCCCTGCCAAGTTCTCTAGAAGAAAAGGGGTGAATAAATGAGCTGGTGTGATGTGAACCCTGCAGCCACAATTCTAGATACGAAGTAACAGGTCAAATGATAGCAGTCATCCCAAGAACACCCTTGTAGTATAAATGAGGAGGGCTAGAGAGGGACTGTGTAGTTCACTGGGAAGTTTTTAACCACAACTTGGTTGTATGTATTGGGTTGTGTGGGAATGGGATGTAAAGTTATTGTTTGAGGGCAAGAGGAGGAGGAGGAGAGATGTCGTATCCTCATACTGGACCTACGATGAGAGCCTAAGTCAGAAGTCATGTCTACAGCACTAACAAACACTCATACCAAAGAAAGGCTGAAAGCCAAATTCTTTTAAAGTAGCATTCAGATTTTATAAAAAGCTCTTCACATTCTATGTTCTGGAAGCTTCTTGTTAAACTATTTCCCTTCTGAACAACACCAAACCTTGTAAATATTCACTTTATGTCTTTTTAAAATACACATATCTATGTGCATATATATACATCTTTTGAGTATATCTAAATATTTATATATACACATGTACATTCTTTATCCATATATAGGTTTACATGTGTACATGCTGTATATGTGTGCATATATGTATATATACACACATGAATATATATACTTCAAAAAGTTCATGGGAAAATTCTATGATCTTTTAATTCCATTTTCTACAAACTTTTTACACACACACACACATATATATATGCATATGTCATAGGCATGTGTCCACAGACACACCAAACACTTATTTGCAGACAGAAACCCAAACCACACAGATGTGAAGTCCATGCTCTTCTCTTTATTTATTGAGCTCTCTGAAGCCAGTTCTAAGCTCTTCTCTGTAAGAAACCCACATGTTATAAGCCAGGAAACGAGTGGTAACCAATTGATTAATACTCATGGTGACCCCACATGTGTCCGAATAGAACTGTGTGACTTGGGGTTTTCAATGACTGGTTTTGTAGAAGCTGATCACCGAGTCTTTCTTCTTGGGATTTTCTGCATGGACTCAAACCTCCAACCTCTTGGTTAACAGCCAAGGAAGGACATTAAATAGTTGTACCATGCAATCCCCACTGTGGCTCCCCTCCCCCCACCGACCCCCCCCCCACTGAAAAAAGAAAAGAAAAATAGCCAAACAGATTACCTAATCCCAACTCATGGTGAACTGATGTATACCCAGGGAGAACTTTACTATGGAGCTCTCTGTGCTGTCATCTTTCTGGGGGTTCATGACACTACAAGTGGCTCTGCCCTCAACTGCAAATGGAAAGGTTGATAGTCAAAGCCGCTAGCTGCTCCATGTGTGGTGGGGGGGATGATGTGGTCATCTGTTTCATAAAGATCACAGTCTTAGAAATCTTAGGGTACAGAGGTACTCTGGAAGACAGTGATGAGTTGGAATTGAGGAAGGCAAAAGGTTTTCTTTGGGGTTTGAAACTTTACAGAAGTAGATCATCAAGCCTTTCCCCACAGTTCTGTTGTGTAGATTCAAGCAGTCAGTCTTTAGTCTCCAGACAAGCATGGCCATTTGCACCACCCAGAGATTTCAAAATATATGCATCTGTTGTATTTTGTGAAACAACTGTGTCAATTTGAGTCTACCTGAATTCTCCAAACTTAGTTTCATGGAATATCAATCCTCACCACAATCTCTTCGATAGTTTGGGAATAGCTAAAATATTTATAGGCAGTCAAAGCATCAAACATTCTAAAAGTTTAGAGAAAGCAATTACAAAGACAAGCCAGTATCAAAGGCAGTGTTCTACATCCTACTTTGCTGAGTAGTGACTGAGAACTTGAAAGCAGCCATCTGCGCTACAATTGGTGTCTATCTGGAGCAAAGAAAAGCAGACTCAAGGAAGTAATGAGTCCAAAATACTATTGGGTCACATGAACCACAGGCACCACTAACCCCAGACCAGTAGAACTAGATGGTACCCGGCTACCACCAACAACCACTTCAACCAGGATGACAATATGTTGCAGTCTTAGGTGCCATCGAGTCTGTTTCAACCCATAATGACCCGGTGCACAGCAGAATGAATCTTGACCTGTCCAGTTCCATCTTCACAGTTCTTGCTGTGCTTGAGCCCATTGCTGCAGCCCCTGTGTCAATCTACCTCGTTGAAGGCCTTCCACTCTTTTGATGCCCCTCTGCTCTATGAAGCATGATGTCCTTCTCCGAGGACTAGTATTTCCTGTCACTGACCAAAATATATAGGACGAAGAGTCTTGTCATACTTAACCTCTAAGGAGCACTCTGGCTGTACTTCTTCCAAAACAATAGGTACCAAATGAAATGGGAGGAAAAGGTAGAACAACATTGGAATTCATAGAAAAGATCAGAATTACCTGTTTGACAGTAACTTGTGGAATCCACAGACTATGGCCTTTAGTCAACCTTCTTAGAACTAAAGTCACTCCTAAAGATCACCTTTCAGCCACATGAAAGACAGACCTACAAAGGGAACAGTAACCCCAGCAAGGAAGCTACTCCACAGAGCAATGAACTGTGTGTGATCAAAATTAAGACTTCAGGAAGGATCAGGAAACGTAGGGAATGTCAACTTTCACCAAGTTATATAGAATATAAAAGAATAATAAGCTCATATGTTTATAAGGAATGCAAACTTCTTCAATTTACAAATCTGGGCTACCTCTACCTCATCTATAAACAGAAAAATAGAAAAATCTTCTGAGGACACCTTCCTCAGACTTTAAGATGAACCATCAACCTCAGTCTATAAGATCCATAAGAAAGTCATACTTGTGTGTGTGTTGTCCTCCACAGTATGCCGGGATTCATGCTGTTGTTAAGGTGCCATTAAATCAGGGATGATCCCTAGAAGCCATAGTGTAATAGAAGAAAACACTGCTCAGTCCTACAGATCCTCATAATCATTGTGAAATTTGAGTCCCTTGTTGCAACCACTGTGTCAATCCATACCACTGAGGGTTTTTCTCTTTTTCACTGACCCTCTACTTCACTAAGCATGAGTTCCTTTTCCCGGGACTGGTCCCTCCTGATACCACATCCCAAATATGTAAGATGAAATCTTGCCATCTTCGCCCGTAAGAAACATTCTGGCTGAACTTATTTTGGAGTGTTAGGTAGGCTATACTTCCAAGACAGACACCTCGGTGATGAGTAGCTAATAGTAATGGGTGCAAGAATGAAGAAAAGGTTCTGAAATTTATTCTGCTTATTATTGCACAGCTCTTTTAATAAATGTAAACCATTGATTGGTATGATACATGAATTATATGCCAATATAACTACCAAAATAGATAGATGGTAGATGATTGATAGATAGATAGATAGATAAAAGAATTGAAGTAAAAATCCAAGCCTTAACAGATTTACCCTTACAGAGGGGTCACAAGGAGGAGATGAACCTGTTAGGGTACAGTGTAGCAATGATGAAGCACGCAACTTTCCTCTAGTTCTTCAGTATTTCCTCCTTCCCACTATCATGATCCCAATTCCACCTTACAAATCCGGCTAGACTTGAGGATGTGCACTGATACAGATAGGAGCTGGAAACATAAGGAATCCAGGACAGATGATCCCTTCAGGACCAGTGGTGATACTGGGAGGGAAGAGGGAAGGTGGCGTAGAAATGGGGGATTATAAAGATCTACATAGATCCTCTTCCCTAGGATATGGACAATGGGGAAGTGGGTGAAGGGAGACACTGTACAGTGTAAGACATGACAAAGTAATAATAATTTATAAATTACCAAGGGTTTATGAGGAAGGAGTGGGGAGGGAGGGGAAAAGAATAAGGAACTGATGCCAAGGGCCTAAATAGAAAGCAAATGTTATGAGAAGGATGAGGGCAATGGATGCACAAATGTGTTGACACACAATGAACTTATGTATAGATTGTGATAAGAGTTGTATGAGCCCCCAATTAAAGGATTTTTTTTAAATCCAAGTCTTGGGTTGTAGTATTGAAGGATTCTCTAGGCAAAATTATTCATATATATATATATATATATATATATATATATATATATATAATTCTTTTGGGGGCTCATACAGCTCTTTTCAAAATACATGCATGCATCATTGTCAAGTGCATTTATATATTTGTTGTCATCATTATATTCAAAACATTTTCTTTCTACTGGTATCAGCTTTTCTTTCTTTCTTTCTTTCTTTCTTTCTTTCTTTCTACATTTTCTTTCTCTTGGTATCAGCTTCTCATTCTTCCCCTACCTCCTTTCACCCTCCCTCCCTCATAAATCCTAGATAATTTATAAATTATTATTATTCTTTCATGTCTTACACTGACCAACATCTCCATTCACCCATTTTTCTGTTGTCCATCCCCCAGAAAGGAGGTTATATGTAGATCATTGTGATTGATTTCCCTTTTCTTCACCCCCCCCCACACACCTTTCCCTTACCCTCCTGGTATCGATACTCTCATTATTGGTCTTGAGTGGTTTATCTGCCCTGAATTCCCTGTTTCCAGCTCTTATCTGTATCCATGCACATGCTCTGGACTAGGTAAGGTAGAATTGGGATCATGATAGTTGGGGCAGTGGAAGCATTAAAGAACTAGAGGAAAGTTGTTTGCTTCATCGGTGCTATAGTACACCCTGACAGGTTCATCACTTCCTTGTGATTCTTCTGTGAGGGAGTGTCCAATTGTCTCTGTATAGGCTTTTGGTCTTCAATCTGTACTCTCCCTCATTCACAATGATATAATTTTTTCGTTCTTGGTCTTTGATGCCTGATACCTGATCCTATCCACATGTCATGAGCACACTGGCACACTAGTGTGTTTCTTCCATGTGGAATTTGTTGTTTCTCAGCTACATGGCCACTCGTTTATCCTCAAGCCTTTAACATCCCAGACACTGTATCTTTTGATAGCCAGGCACCATCAGCTTTCTTCACCATATTTGCTTATGCACTCATTTTGTCTCCAGCGATTGTGTCATGAAGGTGAGCATCATGGAATGCCAGGTTATTAGAACAAAGTGTTCTTGAGTTGAGGGAGTACTTGAGTAGGGGCCCAATGTACATCTGCTACCTTGACACTTAACATATAAATATATGTATGTAGATCTATTTCCCTATCATTATATATAAAAATATTTACATATGTACTTGCCTGTATTTAGGCCTCTACAAATGCTCTCTGCCTCCTAGCTTTTTCCTCTATTTCCCTTTACTTTTCTCTTGCTCTGAGAAAAATATTAAATAATTCAGAAAGCCTCAAAAGAAGATAGTAGGAAGTCACTGTACCAAAAAGAATTTATCAACTGTCAATTATTTCAAGTGATAACATAAGATTGAGAACTGACTGTATTGAAGGGAGAAGTCCAAATTACACTGAAGGGATTAGTAATGAAGAAAATGTTTTACAATTGAACATTTTTCATTTGAAAAGTTTTATAAAAAAATGATGAAGTGCTGGAAACACTCACTCATCTATGCAAAGAAATTTAGAATGCAGTTACCTGACCAACTAAGTGAGTGAGATCCGTACGTGTTTCCATTTCAACAAAATGGGGGGAAAGAACAATGTCCTTCAAATCACATGTGAGTAAAATTTTGCTGAAAATTATTCCAAATGGTCGTAGCAGGGAGCTGCCAGAAATTTAAGCTGGATCCTAAAGAGAATGTGGAATAAATATCACTATTAGTATTAGATAGTTCTTGGCTGAAGTCAGAGAATCACGAAAAAGTGTTAACTTCTGTTTTATTGACGATGCATAAACATGACTATGTGGATCATAACAAACAATAGGTAACATTATGAACCATGGGAATTCCAGAACACTTAATTGTGCTATGTACAAACCATGAGACAGAGCAGAACAAAGGGATACTGTGTGATTTAAAATCAGGAAAGATTTGTGTCAGGGTTGTATTTTTCCACTATACTTAGTCCATCATTTGGTTGAGCAAATAATCTGAGAAGCTGGACTATCTGAATACTGCATTAAGATAACAGAAGGTTCATTAACAACCTGTGGTATGTAGATGACTCAACCTTGCTTTCTGGAAGCCAAGAGGACTGGAAGCACTTACTGATGAGATTAAAGACTACAGCCTTCAAGTATGGATTATAACTCAATGTAAAGAAAATAAAATTCTTGCAACTGGACCAATAAACAACACCATGATAAAGGGATAAAAGATTAAAGTTGTCAAGGATTCCCTTTTACTTGGGTCTATTTGGAAGGAGCAGTCAAGAAACCAAATGAAATATTGCATTGGACACATTGGCTGCAAAAGGTCTATTTGAAATGTTAAAGAGCAGAGATGACACTTTGTGAACAAAAGTGCTGCTGATCCAAGCCATCGTACGGTCCGTCGGCTCGTGTGCATGTGAAAGCTGGACCACGATTAAAGGGAAATCAGAAGAATGGAGGCATTTGAATTATTGTGTTGAAGAACATTGAAAATGCTATAGCCCACCGGAAGAACAAGAACATTTTTTTATGGCGGAAGCACAGTCAGAATGTTCCTAAGAAGCAAGAATGGTGAGATTGTTTCTTACACATTTGGGGCCTGTTATCATGAGAAATCAGTCCCTGGAAATGAACACCATGCTTGGGAAAGTATCAAAAATATAGAAAAAGGAAGATTCTCAATGAGATGGATTGGCATAGCGGCTACAGTGACAGGTTCAAGCACGGCAATAGTAAGGATGGCACAGGACCAGGCAGGGTCGGATAGTCTGTTGTCTGTGGCATCTCTGTGAAGCAGAGTCCACTGGCCAATCCTCACAATAGCAATAGAATCGCTAAGAATTAGAATTGACTCATTGGTAGTGCTTTTGGTTTGGGTTTGGGTCATTAAACATGTTTGAATGTGATGGCATACAGAAACATAGGCAGCAATATGATTCATTTGCTCTTCAACAGTGGTTACAAAGGGCAAAACATTTAGTGGTTCACAAGGTTTAGAAGAAGTTCACCCGTCATGGTTAAAGTTAATGTTTATGCTTACCCTCCTTTATCATAATCTAAATCATCCTGGATAGTTTCTGGTTATCGATGTTTGACCTATGGACCAGTATCACTTTCCCTTCAATACATGTAAATTTGCCCTTGCTTTGAAATGAAAAGGGAGCGTGTGCACACAGTGGGTTCTGAATTGGACCGCTAAGCCCAGGGTCTTGGAAAGAGTTGTTGTCTTGGAAATCTACGAGGCCAGTTCCAGTGGATCTGACAGGATCGCTATGGGTCAGACTCAACTTGATGAGAGTGGTTTGGGTTTTTAAATGATTGAACCAACTTCTCGAAACCAGAACCAAACTCACGGCCATTGAGTCTATTCCAACCCACAGCTGACATGGAGATTGGTAGCCAACGTATAACCACCAGGATTCCTTGAACCAAATCCTACTCGTAACAAATTCTTAATCATTGTCACCTTCCCTTACTACACATGAAGATTTTCAATTACTAAGAGGGATAGGGTTAAATAAACTGTGTCCTCAATTATTTCAATTGAGCTACAAATTTGACTTCATGACACATTGAGGGACAGATCTTGTTCATAATCTGGGATCTACCTGTATATCCATGCAATCCCGCGAAAACTGGTAAAAGTCAGAACCTGTGTAAGAAGGAAACCTTCAGAGATAGAAAGACATTTTCCATTAAAACACATGGCAGAAAGTGGTGGCTAGACTGTGACGCAGGTGGAAAAATTGGGAGACCAGAAAAACCAGGGGGTCCCTTCTAATTCCCATCCTCCCTGGTTTCACTATATCAACTTCAGTTGACTGGTGAATGATATGCTCGCTATGTAGTGAGCTGCCAGCTGCAGGTGTGTGGCTGCTTTAACTAATTCAGAGGACTTAAAACCATTTGGGAATCCACTTGTTGTTTTCACAGCAGATTGTCTGTTACACAATCCGCTCATCCACCTCCAAAGCATGCCACGTCCATCAGCAACAGCTCGTCTGTACCTTTGGTTCACAGCCTCCATGTGGGTTAGCCAAAAATAAGTCTGGCTCCTTACATGAGGGCGAATTGGGCGAAGGGGTTCATGGTAAAAGGCATCCCCTGAAATCCTCACTGTTGCACAGGAAAGCAGCAAGTTGAACAAAGGATGTAAATGGTGATCAGTTTCCACAAGAAAAAAAAATCAAAACTACTTTCCCACAGAACCACTTAGAACGGGAGTTTCATCCTCTGAGCTCCACACACAACAGACCCCCTCCCCTAATGGCTAGGATTGCTTCCAAAGAGAGAAACACAGAGTGTTCTGTTTTTATTATCATTGATGGTCGTGTTCAGAAAATGTACAACCGGACTGGTTGGGGAACCAATTGTTCAATTAAGTTGTCTCTGTGTTTCCCAGGCTGGGGCCTCAGCCATATGCCAGGCAAGAGCTTCCTTGCTCTCACAGTAGGGGCTTTTGCTTTTGCTTCCACAACTACTATCTCACCGGCTGTGTAGCCAGTCACAGCCGACAGGCAGTATATGATTTCCACTTCACTTGTTTCTACAGAATAAGATTCTCTGCAGTGACTTTAAAAATCCAACATTTATTAGTGCTCAGAATATAATTAAGTTTTTAATAAATACTCCTGCATATGTGGTGAAAAAAAGAAGCAGCTGCTTTCAACCCAAGGTGGTGGGGAAAGCCAAAAAAAAAAAGGCACTTGGAAATGCAAGAAGCTGCGTGCCAAGGAAATGGGTTATACTGCTATGTCTGATTACACAGGTAGCTCTGACCGAGAATCTCCACTGAGGACGTGTGCACAGTAGGACAAATCTTCCCTGATCCCAAAGTAGTAGCTAAAATAGAACTCCTCAAACTGCAAGTGGTAAAGCAGATGAAAGAACTTTGCAAAATTCCAAGACCTCTCAGAAGAGTTGGATTCTGTGTCAACCTGGCTGGACCAGGATTCTCAATGACTTGAGTAGTAACCTCCTGAGATGTGACGTAAGAATCGACTCCCCGATTAGACCTGCAGGGAGCAGCCAAGCAGTTTAGGGTGGAGTGCAACCCCCTTGCTCAGGTCACAACCCTGATGCAATTTAAAGGAAGTTTCCTTGAGAGGATGATATATTTCCTATTTATAAGTAGACACTATGGAAAAGCTTGCTTGTTTTTCCTGAATCTAGCCTGATCGTGCATCTGGCCCATCGACCTCTATCTAGTTCTTTGGACTTGAGGCAATACCTGCCATGTTGCCTACGGGACTCAGGAACCATCAGTGGCCTGCCATCTGACCTGCCAACCTAGGATTCACTCACCTCACCTCCTCCATTACATGATGATCTTAGAGTCACCTGTCCCTGCAGCCTGAGGTGTTCCAGACAATCTTGGTTTTTTGCAGTCCATGAAGCTACAGAAGTCTGGTAAAGCCTCTAGCTTGACATCTGACTCACAGACTTGAAACCAGACGGGAATTACCTGCTCCTATAATTGTGTGGTCAATTTTCTTTTGTGTGTCTGTGTGGGGAGGGTGTTCATTTTCTTGATATGAATTTCTCTTTGCAAATATTTACCTAAGCATCCCTGGTTTCCTTTCTTTAAAGAACCCAATCTAAAATACCCTCTAAAGAGAATCAGAACAACGGAGTTTCATGATGCGGACTCCCCCCCCCCCCACCAATAGGGAAATATAGTACAGAATGCAGCTACCCACTGTCAATCATAGAGTTTCATTTAAGTAACATCTCATTCTAAATAGTATCCCCTGTGGAGTCTCTGGGTGTCACAAACAGTTCAACCCTGGGCTAGTAAATAAATACAAGGTTTGTGGTTGGAACCCATCCAAAGGCAGTGCAGAAGAAAGTCCTGGCTATCTGCATCCCAAAGGTCATAGCCATGAAAACCCCGTGAAGTTCTTCTCCTCTTCACATATGGAGTCACCATAAGTTGGAATAAATTCCATGCTAACTGGCTTAATTACAGTGTGTCTTGGAGGTTGGTTCTAAACCCTGGAATAAATGAATTAAGGAAAAATTTAGTGAGCTATTTTGTAAAGAAATGTCTTCACTTTATCCTGCCCAGACAGTTCTATAATTATCACATCACAATTCCCACTTGAACAGACCCCCTTCTAAGCTCTTTTTAGCACTTTCTTAAATGCCTGCCAAGGCATGGTATTTAAGGTTTGTGACTGGAGAGGTGAATTAATCCCAGACTGGCAGGTAGGATGGGTAGGCTACTGAGTTCAGCATGTCCGTCTCATTTATTAGAAGTCTTTGTTGTCTCCAAGCTTCAAGGATACCTCTCTCCCACCTGTGTATAAAGACTAGCTCCATATCCACGAGCGTACCCATCGATTAATTCTGCTTAATTCACAGGAGTGCACCCATATACAAAATTCTTTTAGGAAACCTCTGCCAACTTCAATAACTATTATCCAACCCTTCTTTAACTTAAAGCAGTCTTGAATCATCTGCAAAGCTGCTTTATGCAAAAACTTGAAGCAAAAAAAAAATTCATGGGACTTTCCACACTTGTTGTCATGCTGGCCATCTCCCCCAAGCCAGTCTTGAGGAGTCTTCACCCCAATCTCCCAGTATTTTCTTGTACCTTCATTTTTTTGTAGGCATCACTGCCCCCTGGTGGGAGTAGGAGGCCCAGCCTTGTTCCTGGAGAGCTGCTACTGGATTTGAACCACCAACCCTGTGGGCCGCAATCCCGCACACAACCACTATACCACCAGGGCTCAGCCCGCACCTTCATTTTTTTATGGCTCCATGCTTCTTCTACCTGCCTATTCTCTAATGCTTCCCTGACTGGCGTGTCCTTTCCCTTACCTTCTGGAACCTCAACTGCATAATACATCCCATGACTGAAACCCAGTTCTTCCTGGGGAAGCTCCTTTTCCTGGGATCCTCCCCAGTGATCACTGCCCTTTCTCTTCAATCTGAACTAGAGAGCCAGTGGTGACTGTGAGGGGCATGGAGGGAAGAGGTGAAATTTCCTAAAGGTGAAACATTTCGGCTTTGCTATATAACTACTCAACTTTTCTATTTGTCATACAAAAATCAAGCATGAATAATATGCAAATGAATTGTCTAATAAAGTATTATTGTGGTCTATTAAAAGAAAAAGCTTACCTTGCCTTCCTTGGTCCAAACTCCCAAAACTAATGACCACACATAGTCTTCACAGTCTTGCTAATCTCCAGCATTCGTATTGAGTGCTGCACTGAAGCTCTTTTGATAAGTAATCATCTTCTTGTAGCAGAGAAAGCATGTCCTTACTCTGACCACCCTGAAGCATAATCCTAGATATTTGTTGAGAAGCAGCACATTCTGAGAGCATTCTCTTGTACAGTGTCTGTCTCAGGTGTGCCTCGTGCATAGTCTCTGATCAATAGGGCACTGTGCCAGCTTGAGAACCCCCCGTATCCCATCCTTCCTCAACAGGGTCTCAATTTTAGGGGACAGCCTAGGGTTGCTAATTCTTATAACTATCACACTTCCAATAAAATCTCATGCCTTATTTTCAGCACAGTTTGCCTTCCAGCTTCAGGAGATAAGAGCCCATTTAAAAGCTGCTTTAAAGGTCTACTAGTGTGTACTCTGTGCCCAGAGAAGACCTGAGTATGTCGTTTTCTTGTTTGGGGCATTCTATAGAATAACCAGCCAGTTCTACAGTCTCTTAAATACAATTGTCTCCCATCATTCAAGCATTATAAGTATTGCATAAGTCAATGCTTCTGCTTTTCCTTGTACCACCCACCCACCCTAGTGCACTCCAGCCAAGAGCTTTAGTGATTGTGGCTACTGGATGCCAAGGGTTGTCACCATTACATGAGTCAAACAATGGCCCCATCTTGTTGTCCAGAGAGTGATTATATTTCAGCACCTCATCCTAAGATCCTGGTCTGTAGGTCCCTCCTAATGCCAACAATCTTGGCTGGGCTCTTAAAAGGAGACCCTGCTTATTTGGGAAATAATACCAGAAAGCATCAGAAAGGATTGAAGAAATAAAATAGAAAAAGAACTCAAACCCACTGTTACCGGGTCAATTCTGACTCATCGCGACCCTATGTATGGTCTCCAAGGCTGCACATTTTTGCAGGAGCAACAGCCTTATCTTTCTTCTGCAGAGTAGCTGGTGGCCTATTCCATACCACCACCAGGACTCCTTTCAAAGAACAAAGAGAGCCCTGGTGGCATAGTGGTTATGAATTGGGATCCTAAGAACAAGATCAGCAGTTTGAACGCACCAGCAGCTCCTTGGGAGAAACACGGTGTTTTCTACTCTTGTAAGGAGCTATAGTCTCAAGGGGGGAGGGGAGGCAGATGGCCATGTGTAGAAAGGGAAGGGGGCACTAAACCATCAAAGGGGAGGGTATTGTTTATATCTCCACAGGGAAAGAGGGACCAAACTTAAACCCGGAGACCCAGCATGTGAATGCAGCATGACAGCATGGAGTGGAGAACCAGTGGAGGGACCTTAGAACACAACCCCAACCCCAACTATAGGGGCAGCCACCTCTCTACCAGAGGAAGTTGCCTTGGAGGCCAGCCCTGAAGCTGAAGCTTGGGGAGTGAGATAAGCCTGACCAGAGCACATGAGAACAAATGAAAGGGGAGGAAGAGAGAATGACGTGCATCCTGGCCCTCCGAGTCTTCAGGACAATAATCCCACTCAGAACAGCTACTGCACAAAGAGGACTGCACGGCCAGCCCCATTAAGAAATATGGCTACCCTTGCAGACCCAAGGCCTATTGGGGCCAGGAAGAAGAAGTGGGGTCAAGATTATACCCTGTTGGACACAACCACACCAATGCAAAGCACTAAGAGTGTGCAACAGAGCGTAGAGTCACAGATGGAGTGACAAGGATATACTTTGGGGCCAGGGTATTGGCACCCCATCCGACTCAACCAGGGGTCATTCTAGGAGGTCAACAACAGATCTTGAACTTTATACAGGTTCTTATATTGATATTATTTTTATTATTCTGTTACATATTGTATAGTACATTGAGGGGGTTTCTTGCTGTTGTTATCATTGTTTTATTTGCTTAAGTTGCTCCATTTGAGGAGACCTTTCTTGTACATATTGCTACCTCTACAGGTCTATCTAGACAAGATAGACTGGACAAAGAGATTGGATGCAAAAATGACAAGTCTGATGGCTCCAGGATAGGGGACATTGAAGAGGGGGAGGAAGGGGAAAGGTGGTGATGTCGACCAGCCCAGGAAAAAGGGAATAACAATTGATATAAATGCAGGGACAAGGTGGGTGAGAGAAGGCCAATAGGGATTGATTAAAACTAATGTAACAGAGAAAAAATACTGAAACCCAAATGGAGAGTGAGCATGATAGTGGGACAAGAGGGAAGCAAATGGAAATAGAGGAAGGAACTGGGGGATAATGAACATTTATAGAGGTTCAAATACAGGTATGTACATAGGGGCATATATTTATAAGTGAGGATGGGGAAAGAGATTAATGTGTATACTATAGGGTTAGTAGTAGGACAACAGATGGGCATTGGACCTCCATTCAAGTATCTTCTCAGTTCAAGAACACTTTGTTCTATTAAATTGGCATTCCAAGATGCTCACCTTTCTGACATGATCACTGAAGACAAATGTGTGCATAAGCAAAGGTGGTGAAGAAGCTGATGGTGCCCGGCTATCAAAAGATGGAGCGTCTGGGAACTTAAAGGCTTGAAAGTAAACAAGCAGCTATCTAGCTCAGAAGCAACAAAGTCCACATGGAAGAAGCACACTAGCATGTGGAATCATGAGGTGTCAAAGGGATGAGATATCAGGCTTCAAGAACTCAAAAGCACAACTTTGCAGGCTCACTTTCCTGATATGATCCCTGAGGACAAATGTGTGCATAAGCAAATGTGGTGAAGAAAGCTGATGGTGCCCGGCTACCAAAAGATAAAGCAACTGGGGAGTTAAAGGCTTGAGTAAACAAGTGGCCATTCAGCTCAGAAGCAATAAAGCCCACATGGAAGAAGCACACCAGCCTGTGTGATCATGAGGTGGTGAAGGGATCCAGTGTCAGGCATCAATGAGCTAAAATTATATTATTATTATTAATGAGGGGGAGTACAGATTGGGGACCCAAAGCCCATCAATAGGTGAGGTGACATCCTTTTGCAGAGGGGTTACAAGGAGGAGATGAGTCAGTTAAGATGCAGGGTAGGAGCTATGAAATATGCAAACTTCCTCTAGTTCCCATGCTGCATCCCACCCACTATCATGACCCCAATTCTACCACATAAATCCAGCTAGACCAGGAGCTATACAGTGAAGTTGGAAATATGGGAAACTTAGGATAGATGATCCATGAAGACTAGTAATAGGAGTGGTAATACCAGGGGGGTGGAGGGATGGAGGAATAGAAAGGGAGAACCAATTTCAGGGATCTACACATAGCCTCCTCTCTGGGATACAGACAACAGGGAAGTGAGTGTTGGGACACATTGTATAGTGTACAATATGAAAAAAATAATTTGTAAATTACTAAGGGTTCAAGAGGAAGGGGGGGAGGAAGGGTAATATAGGGAGCTGATAATGGGGGCCTGGAGGGAGAGAGAATGTTTTGAGAGTGATGATGGCAATGGGTGTGTAAAAGTGGCCTGCACACAACTGATGTTGTTAGGGATTGTGATGGGAGTTGTAGGGGCACCCCAATAAAATGAGTCATTAAAAAAAGGGGGGGAGGGGAAAGGGGAGTTTTTTTTTTTAAAGAGGAGCTTGTATCAAGGGCTCAAGTGGAAAATGTTGGGAAATGTATCTGGAAACGTGTGCAAATGTGCTTGATACAAATGATGTACTGAATATTATAGTAGATGTAAGAACCCCCAATAAAATTTTAAAATAATAATAAAAAAGGAGTTATAGTCTCAGGAACCAATAGGGAAAGTTCTACCTTGCCTATCGGTCACTATGAGTCGGCATGGATTCAATGGCAGTAAGTGAGAATATTCTTATATGAAAGAACTAGTACCCCAGAGGGCCAAACACACAAACAAACAAAAACATCTACTTGTTGTGTCCTAGTCAATTTTGATTCCTAGAAATACCATACATGACTGAATATGTCTGTGCCCATCGATTTTCAATAGCTGGGTTTCCATATGTAGATTATCAGGTCTTCTAAGGTACTTATGGGGGAGCGCTCACCTCCAACCCTTTGTTTAGCACCCTTTGCCCTGTGGTTGGGCTCAATCCCAGTAGGAATTCTGAGAGATGTCATAGAACACAACTCATAATGTGCTCACCGAAGGTTCAAGACAGTTGGGACGCTTCTTTGTCAGCTCGAATCTGTCATTGATTGAGGGTTGCTCTTAAGAGCATTAGCTCTCCAACATTCCTGACCTGGCATAAGCTGAAGTTTGCTTCTGAGCCAAAGAAAGTCATTGTTACAGCCTTACAGGTGCTCACAGTAGAAGAGGGGACAATGATGCCAGCAAAATACAAGTGTTCACAGACCACACCTGCTTTACTGTAACAAACTCAGAGACAAAGGAACAGCAGTCATGGTCTGCTATGACTTTTACTTGAGCAGAAGACAATGGAGGGGAAAGAAGAAAATGGATTGTGTTAGTCCTGGTAGACAAGAGAAACAAATTCATAGACAAGCATATGGATATAAGAGAAAGGTTTATATACAAGAGAATTAGAACATTGAGAAAGCATCTAAATCTAGTCCAGTCCAAAGCCATAAGTCCGATATTAGCCCATATGTCCAATACCAGTCTATAACGCCTCCTTCCGACTTACAAAGCACATGTGTGATGACACCAGGACAATCATAGGAGAATGGGTGCAGAGTCTTGTGTGTCCAGTGGCAGTAGAAGCATCTCAACATTTGCAGGGGTCTCCACGTGACTTCTCTGGCCCCAAAGTTTTGGCTTCATCAGGGCAAGCCCATGTGGCCTCTTCTCTGGCTCCTCTATTCTTCAGGAATCAGGATCAATCAGCATGCTGTCGTCTCATCTTGTCAGCACTTCTTTGTCTCAGAGACTCAGTCAAGTCTCTCTTCTCCAATTGGGAAATACCATGAGACTTCCCATAATTCTCAGGAGAAAGCCATGCCCACAGAAAGGCCTCATTGGCTACTCATTGACTATCTCCAGATTGACAGGCTAGACTCCACCCCTAGACTCCCAATCATAAAAGTGACACATGAGTGCATGACTGCCACATGGATCCTACTTCTTCTTAGACACAGACCCCAACTAGTCGCCTTTTTTTCTTAGAGCACTGGTTCTCCATCTTCCTAATTCCATGACCCTTTAATATAGTTCCTCATGTGTGGTGAACCCCAATCATAAAATTATTGTTGTTGCTCCTTCATAAGTTTTGCTGCTGTTATGGATCAGGTGACTCCTGTGAAAGAATCATGCAACCCCCAATGGGGTGATGACCCATAGATTGGGAACCACTGCCTTAGACATGTATGGCTAAGAAAGCTAAGAGGTTATGTCTCCAAGTACAACACAAAGAGTTGCATTTATTCCATTAAAATTATTCCCATTTTATTTCCCTAACTGGTATAGAAGATACAATACCTTCTGGAACATAAGGAGATACGCTTTTTTGTATAATTTCTATTCTTGCTTTAAATATATTTGTCTTTGTCACTCAAGAACATCTTCTTTCTGCTGCCATAATCCTGAGAAGGTTTTCTTAAATGTAGGCCAGAGGAAGACCATCTTGAGAGAGAATGCTACCCACCCACCCCCAATCAAAGAAACGAGATATTGCATAGAAGTAATACACTGTTATTGTTAGTTCTTTTATCACACCAAGACAAGTCGGTCACCAAGATCCTCAAATGCAGGGGTCAAGGATATATGATAGGATTATTTTTCATGAGAATCACACTCTCATTTAGGGACTGCTGCCATTTGGAAGTAAATCATTAATATGACCTCTGCAGCAGTGTCATGGTTAATCTTGAGAGAAATTCAGGAAATACAACTTCTGGTGCTAGTACACTTAGATAGCATTAAAGAAAACACATTTTTAATCTGCCCTCTGCTTCGTGACCTGTGGAGCAGGCCGGGACTGTCAAATAAGTCAATGTCAGACAATGTGCCTGGGATCCGAGTGGGACAGTACCTGGGCTAAGCACAGAGGGCTGTGATCCCTGGAAACTGTCCACAGGAACGAGTATGACACATGACTTTGGTGTACAGATAGGGACAAGGGTGCTACAAATTTTCCATAATGAACAAACTCTTCCTATATTCATGTGTTTTCTCCCTAGGACTACTATAACAAGCTACCACTGCCTGCCTGTCTCAAAACAACAGACATTTATCCACTCACAGTTCAGGCGCCACAAGTCTGTTGCCAAGGCGTCAGGAAGATTGATGCCTCCTGAG